>CAKLNU010000594.1:600000-755302 GCA_922788865.1 Poeciliopsis turneri
CTCTCTTCTTATCCTGATCGCCCATCACTCTGGAACAGGGTAAATCTGGACTCATCAGACCACATGACTCTCTTCCATTCCTCCAGAGTCAATCTTTATGCTCCCTAGCAAACTGAAGCCTCTTTTTCTGGTTAGCCTTACTGATTAGAGGTTTTCTGACGGCTACACAGCTGTTCAATCCCAACCCCTTGAGTTCCCTTCGCATTGTGCGTGTGGAAATGGTTTTGGGTTCACAATTAAACATACTCCTGAGTTCTGCTGTTGTTTTTCTTCGATTTGATTTGACCAAACGTTTAAGTAATTGCCGATCACGATCATTAAGGATTTTTGTCTGACCACATTTCTTCCTGGAAGACGATGGTTCCCCACCATCCTTCCAGTTTTTGATGACGCGTTGGACAGTTCTTAACCCAATTCCAGTAGTTTCTGCAATCTCCTTAGATGTTTTCTCTGCTTGATGCATGCCAATGATTTGACCCTTCTTGAACAGACTAACGTCTTTTCCACGACCACAGGATGTGTCTTTTGCCATGGTTGTTTGAGAAATGAGGAGTTACTCATTGCATCAGCTGGGGTTAAATAACTTGTTGCCAGCTGAAAGATAATCGCCTATGCAGTAATTATCCAATAGGAGGCTGGAACCTATTTGCTTAGTTAAATCCAGGTGGCGACTTTTATTTTGGCCAGGCAGTGTATTAAACTGATTAACAGATGCTATCTATAGCTGGTTGACATTTAGTTCTGTTGGTTTTCTGTGTACTTATGTGCATTTTTATTTCTAATGGGATGCATGTTACACTTCATCAATTTTTAAGATGATGCAGTGCAGGCATTAACAGTTTTTGGATGATGAAAGATAAAAGAGAATTGTTGAAGAACATCAAAAGATAATGGTTATAAAGTGATGTATGGATGTGGGACTAAGGAGAAGCAGCACATTTTTCATTCCTATACTACAGTGATGTATTGATGCAGTGATGTTGACCCTTTTCAACTACATTGCCCAGTCACATTGAGGCGCCGTGACGGCTGTCAGATGTGAGGGATGGGATTAATTTTTACCAACATAGCGCTGTCTTCTACTTGTTCATGTCCTGCTAATTTGTCTGTGGAAGTAGCTCAGCTAATAGGGGCTTACAGACAGCAGTATTTATAAAAGTTGGAAACAACTAGCTTCTAAACCGACCCAAACCTTCCCCCTCCTGACATTTTTTTATTTGATCAAATTGCCAACTTCACCTGAATTTACGCCACAAATACAATTACTCTGAAGACTGTTTGCCAGTGATTAGGATTTGCGTTCTCTAAACTTCTGCAATCAGTTCTCTAAACTTCTCTAAACGGTCAGGCCCTTTCAAGCTGAAAGTCGTCCGATTCCGGTATTTTCTGAAACCTAAAAACTGTTTTTTTTTAGTTTAGATCTATTAGAATGACTGACTGCCTTCAGTTCGCGGGTATATCATAACTCTGTGGGAAAGATGGAACCATTCTCCTCTACGTTGCCACAGGTGTTCCCATCCTCTGGACCAATCAGGGGTACTACAACCATAACCATTTGCGGACGGAACTTCGGCTTCGACAAGACAGAGAACTTCAAACCCTCAATGGTGAACGTGGAAGTGGCAGGAGCTCAGTGCAAGCTAGTTAGACAGGACAATGTCAACAGGTGTGTGTGTGTGTGTGTGTTTGTGTGTGTTGGCTTAGTGTTACTGACTGGCAATAACCAGATTTTTCTGTCATGCTGTGGTGTGTGTACCTTAATAAAGCTGCTAAATTGGTTTTATGAGTGAGAGAGACACCTGGCTGCTGCTCTAACAGGAGCGATTGTGTGGAAGGGCGGAATGTTAAAAAGCATCCACCCTTTAGCCCCTCCACCCCCTCAGCTTGCCACATTCAACACATGACTATCTTAACTGAAAAATTGCTGGGGGAAAAAAAAAAAAAGAAAATCACCGAATACAATCTTCAGTCTCTTCCAAATCCACATTCAAGAGCTCCTTATTGCTCCAAACAACTTCATTACAGGAAATAAAAAAAAGATGGCCTTCACCATGCCACATAAAGATGAAGTCTTTGTGCATTCCTGCTGGGTACTGCATGATCATTGAATTAGGTTAAATGCTGGGTGCTGTGGTGGTGAATAATGCCTGGTCTGTGTGTTGTTTGGGGGTCAGGAGCAGATGGACTGAGATGCAGTGTTCCCCAACATACAGTGGGAACTTCACTCTGGCCAGACACTTGGTGAAGGTCACCAGTGGCCACGCGGTGGCCAAACTGGAGGGCTTCAAATTTGTGGTAAGATGTGTTTTTTTCTCTCTCTTTGAATAGATTTTGTTTTGTATTCAAGTGAAGAGAGTGACTCCAAATGAGGGCCATTTTCTCATCTTTCAGTTAAGATTTTACTGCCTATAATTATCCACAATGCAGATTATATATTATTACAAAAGCTGTAGCCATTTCTGAGAGTTTATCCCAATAAAAGGCAGAACTTCCAAAACACATTTTAGCCTATTTCATGTGGCAAACCAACACAAAATGGAAGGAAAACAACTGAATTTTCTCTGCAATTAAAAAGCTGAATAATGCAGCTTGCATTTTTTTATTTGACTCTTTTAATCAAACAGTTTTGAATAAAATCCAGTGTGACGAATTATGCTTCAGGTGTCCTCTTTTGTGTAAATAGAGCCTATGTTGGTGTGATTACAACAGAAACAGAGGTACCATAAACCCATCAGAGGAAAAGATGCGTTGATTTATGCAGTATAAAAATAAACCCTACAGTCCATCACAGTGATCACTGCCTCATTCTTTGGGCAGTGTTCATCAGTGTACACCTTTCACTGGTGTACACTGATGACCACAACTGTGTGTCAGTCTGCAGTATTTTTATTTTTCATTTTTGAATGCATTTCCTGTATGGAAGCAGAAGTTGCATCTGAGCGGTGCGCGGTGTCGAGGTTGTCTCCGGGGTCCTATTTCCAGACTCTGAACCTTTGCTGCATGCCTTCTCTCATTTCCTGTCTGATCTGCTACAAATGAAGGTTGCACCTAATTACTGCAGCCCGCAATAAACGTTTTATTTCCCCTCCATCCATCCAGGACCCTGTGATCAATGACATCTTTCCCACATTTGGTCCAAAGTCTGGTAACACCATGTTGACTATAAGAGGAGCCTTTTTGGACACTGGAAACAAACAAGTGGTGACTGTAGGAAAGGCAAGCTGCAAGATCCAAAGGTCAGTTTTCAGTCGTTTTCAGTAATGTTTCACTGAATGAAATCCTGGTTTCTCTTTCTTTTTTCTTTCTGCTTTTTTTCTGTGTACACTCTAAGCTTTCCTTTTGTTCTTTTTATGCCTCTTTTTCTTGAAGGGGAATTATGTAAAATCAATTGTCATTCTGTCATCAAAATTAGACGTGCTTTGATATTTTTCATCCATGTCTGAGAAATCATTTAACTTCCCATGGCAATCCCTGTGTGAAACGCCAGGGTGAACTCAGAGCCACTTTCGAGAGGCAGTTTGTCCTCTGAGCTGCAGTTTCCAAGCTTCCGCCTCACAGAGCAGCCCTCCCTATGCGACTCCCCCACTCAGCTCCTTCAAACTAGCCAGCAGCAATTAGCAGACTGTTGGTGGAACTTAGCATCAGCTGAGCTCATCATAGGAGCTACTTCTCACTGAAACACTGGTAAAAATGTTGTTGAAGGGTAGGCCTGTCATGAAAGCAAATGTTGTTGGACAATAAATAAATACTCCTGGTAATTGTTGCGGTGAACAAGAATGTTGATGTTTCACAATCATTTTCAAGTAATATATAGATAATTGCATAATAATAAAAGTTCTCCCTCTAAAAGACCAAAAAAACTTTTGATTTTTTTTTTATAGATCAGTTAACACTGGAACTGGAAGATAAATAATACATAAAATGGCAATAAAAACCACCTATAACCAAAACTATAAATAAAGTGGATTATGATGTCCCTGCAAACAAAATTGTCCTCCAATTAATCACCATAATCATTTGAGTTTATAATAAAGTTAATGAATTGCTTAATGTGAGAGGCTTATTAAAGAGTTAATAGAGGAGCCATGTTGTGTTGGCTTCCTGAAGGCGGAGTTTCAAAAAGAGCAGGAGCTTCTTAAGGAGACAGAGGCCCAAATTGAAGTTGTTAAAACACAAAGTCAAATTTATTTTAAGTCATTTTTGATATGTATACTGTATCTTTATAGCAACTGATGGTAACATAGTCAATTGATTGTTCACAGCTGGAAAACATAACACTGCCCCTTTAAGTGTTAAGAATCCTTTGCTAACAGCTAACAGAAAACCTCCGCACCGTTTCGCCCTCAGCCTGTCGTTCTCCATGCTGACCTGTAAGACGCCACCGCACACACACGCCGTCCCCTCGGAGCAGCCGGTGAAGTTGACGGTGGATGCGGTGGCGCGCCAGGCGCCCGTGCCGTTCACCTACAACGAGGACCCGGTCATCAGCAGCATCCAACCGCTGCGCTCCTTCGTGAGGTGAGTGTCTCCTTTCGGCCCGCGGCGTCTCCGCACGTCACGCGAGACTTGCCATGAATGTGAATCTAAGCTCGTCTGTGTGTCATCGACTGTCAGAGGAAAAGTGACGGGTGGGATGAATTAGACTAATACCGGAGTTTAACAGCAGTAGGAAGTGAGTGGGAGGTGACGAGCCGCTAACGCGAGCAGCAGGCGCCTCCAACCGGGAATCTCGCGTGTCTGATGCTAACGCTGCTCTCCGTCCCTCGCGCAGCGGAGGCTGCACCGTGTCGGCTCAGGGCTCCTACCTCCAGTCCGGCCTGCAGCCCCAGATGGTTCTCAGGACGGCTCAGGACGCCGCCGTCTTCCACGTGGTGAGTGCGACAGGAAGCTTCTCCGGTAGGCCTGATCTTGACACATTTAAATCCTGGCTTGGAACAAAGAGGAGAAACACTCCATGAAAAGAGTTTTTTTGTTTGGAGTAGCTGAAAGGAAACACATTTCCACCTGTTTCCTGTCTTACACTCAACAAGATCAGTCAAACTCATGTTTGACAAATTCCTGCAAACAGTTTTATCTTATTACACAATATTAGAGCTGCTGCTGATGATTATTTTAGTATTGTATTGATTATTCCGACGATTAATCGAATAATCGGGAAAACAAAAAAACTAGCCACATTGTGCAGATTTTTCTTTCAGCCACTTAAGTTTATTTTCTACAATATTGAAAATGCATAAAAATATCCAATAAATACTAAGTTAAATTCCTCTTCTACTTCATAAAACAAACATTTTGTTGTTTAAAATGCAATAAAAGTGTTATTTTAATGAGCTAAAAACTAAACGCCTGACATCAAGCTCAGGCCTCTTTGCTTACAGTCAGTCAGTACAGTGTAGGACTGTTGATCTCTTTTTGATGAACTGATTAATAATGAGCAGAAGATTCATAATACTAGATGTTTTTCAAGGCATTTGAACCAGGTGAAGCTGAAGCCTTCTGGGTGGAACATATTTACAGACAGACGAGGCTTTTATATTTGATGCCTATCTAGGCCTGTTTTTATGAAAGCCCATTTCTGCCATGAAAAAAAAAAAGACCAACAGGAAGTCATAATTTCGACTATCTCATAATTATGACTTTGAAAGTCGAAATTATGACTTTGAATCTCATAATTATGACTTTGAAAGTCGAAATTATGACTTCTTGTTGGTCTTTTTTTTTTTTTTTTCATGGCGGAAATGGGCTTCCATATGTTTTAGAGGTGGCTGAGTACCTCTAAAACTGCACCTCAGCACCCCTGAAAAGAATTACCACCCCTCCGTAAAAAAACGTTAAATGTCACGTCTCGTATTGAACCGATACATAACTGTCCGATAGACACAAAATACCACACATAGCAACACTAAATGTAACAATAATGACCAAAATAAAACAGGAAATATTATGGTCAGCTAAAGTCTCATGGCTGGAGCTAAACAACACCAGAATGGTACGGACCGACGCTGCGTCACGGTTGCCTAGAGACGGACACGACGCAGCCCAGAGAGCTTCTATCAACCTGCGTCTTTTTAAATTACCACTCGATTCTCCACCGTCCTTAGATGCAAATACTGGCAAAAATCCAGACATGAGGGGGAAGACGCTCATTCCAGGCTGAACAATGTCATGTTTTATAATTTAGTGCACCATGTTATGTCCGGATCGTTACTTGCGTTGAGCAGTGGCCTCACTCCCGCTTGAGTTGTTGACAAAAGCTAAGTGTTGGCATAAAAATGAGCATCCTTAAAATGATGGAGTACGGCAGCTTTTCATCTCCTGGAGCTGCTGGTTCAGAGCGAACGGCGGGGACGAGCTGCAGGATTATTTACACAGGTGAGCAGGTAGACTGAACACTGCAGTATTATTTATACAGGTGAGCAGGTAGACTCAATACTGCGGGATTATTTATACAGGTGAGCAGGTAGACTCAATACTGCGGGATTATTTATACAGGTGAGCAGGTAGACTGAACACTGCGGGATTATTTATACAGGTGAGCAGGTAGACTGAACACTGCGGGATTATTTATACAGGTGAGCAGGTATAGTGAACACTGCAGTGTTATTTATACAGATGAGCAGGTAGACTGAACACTGTGGGATTATTTATACAGGTTAGCAGGTAGACTGAACACTGCGGGATTATTTATACAGGTTAGCAGGTAGACTGAACACTGCGGGATTATTTATACAGGTTAGCAGGTAGACTGAACACTGCGGGATTATTTATACAGGTTAGCAGGTAGACTGAACACTGCGGGATTATTTATACAGGTTAGCAGGTAGACTGAACACTGCGGGATTATTTATACAGGTTAGCAGGTAGACTGAACACTGCGGGCGTTGTGCATTAGATGCAGGTGAGCAGGTAGACTCAATACTGCGGGCGTTGTGCATTAGATGCATAGCTTTAAGGATGAACTGGAAAATAAATTTCATATCTTCCCGGTTACCATTGCTAGGCGTTACATACCTGATAGATGTTTCTGTGTGTGATGAATGAAGGTGTTAAATCCCATCGCTATTATTGCTGAACACAAAACTGTAAATGTCTGGGCAAGGTCAGAGTTCATCTATTAAACTGATTGTGGATCAATACATAGACCAAAAGCTGGAGTATAGACATATTTTATCAGCGTATTTGTGAGGATGCCTCTATTATTAACTTGAATATAATTTCAGATTTTTGTACAACTTTTCTTCAGGTTAACTTAGAAAGGGAGCTATTATTGTTACAGGTTAATTTTCTAAACTACAGAAAAGTTATTCTTAGGAAAACTTGATGTAAAGCATTGAAAAATTGGACTGATATTGATATGCAATACTAATACTGCTCTTATGTTAGATTTGCCGATGTTAGTTTTTTGCGATTACTCAATTAATTGTAAGAATAATCAATAGATTACTCGATTACTAAAATATTCGTTTACAACAGCCCCAGATTGGATCACATTTCCCATTTGGTAGGTCAGGAATCTGCAACCTGAATCTCTGAAGATACAAGTGGCTCTTTCACTGACTACTTATATTATATATATATATATATATATCATCATATATTGCTATGCTTTTTGTGTAATTCATTTTTAAGTGTTCCCCATCGAACACACCGACTGCAATGTCCCCTATGGTAAATTTGGTCTAGAACCAGCCTCTAAATAAAACGGTAAAGAACATTGTATAGAATATTTTAACCAGCTAAATGGGCCAGACTTGTATCATCAGCACCTTTATTCAGATGGCAACTTGTAATGCACAATATTATGCTTAGCGATTTTTTTTGCAATGGGCAGTGCAGTACTTAATGTAGAATTATGTTTGTGATATTTATGAATAGAAATTGTGCACAGCACTGGCTTTATTTATTTTAATATTATTTTGTTGGTGTTCAGTAGAAAATGTTGCAAGTGTGCAAAATATTTGGATAAATAATGGGTCAGTCTGATCCTGGTCCTTAGCCTTGTTAATTACTCGTTGCTCTGTTTTGAGGTTTGATTAGTGACTGTTGTGTTGTTCTGTAATTATGTTCCCAAATCTCTGGAGTCACTTAAATAAGGTAAAACTAAAGAACAGCACAGAATGTTAGGGTCAGGCTGTTTTTTTGTGAAGAAAAAGGAGTTTTGTACTGAAACTATGACAAATCCACTTCATGAACTGTGAACTGAAATAGTAAAACCCCGACTCATAATGTTCACTTTTCCATAGATGGACAAACATTCGTGTTTAAAGAAAAAAGACCAACAGCTGCATAATGTTCAGATAAAAATAATGGTAATGCAAATTCTAAGTATGATTTTCAAATAAAGAACTAGTATTTAACCTGACCTTCTACCTTGATATTAAACTGGTTTTGGGTTTACTAATCTTATGAATTTCATAAAATGTTCTTCAAATGAAATGCATAGTTTTGAGTAGATTGTATTTTCATTTCTGGGTGAGCAGACTCCACTAGGACTCTGTCACTCCACAGCTGCTTGTGTCTCATTAATGTTAGCAGATGTTGGCAGGTATGATGTAGTCTGATTCTGTTTCATATATATACAGCTCTGGAAAAAACTATCAGTCCTCTGATTTTACTCTTTATAGGTACATGTTTAAGTAAAATGAAGTAAAACTACTGACAGCATGTCTCTGAAATTCCAAGCAAAAACTTAGTATTTATTTTCAGAAAATGAGAAAAGGTCAAAATAACAAAAAAGTGCTTTCAGACCTTGAATAATGCAAAGAAAGCAAGTTTATATTCATTTCGAAACAACAAAACTAATGTTTTAACTCAGTTCAGAAATCAATATTTGGTGGAATAACCAGGAGGTTTTCAATGGGGTTCAGTGCAGTGGTCTCTTCATTTTTTTCCAGATCTGTATGTTGTTATTAACAGTTTTAGTTGGACAAAACTATTTAATTTCTTTTGTGAGTGTATGTAAATAATAACGTCTAAAGTGACATTTAGAAAAAAACGTGACTAATAACTTCTTTTAGTCCTTCACCCTGCGGGGGGCTAGGCACCCCTACAGGTCAGATCCTAGAATCGCCCCTGTCTGATGCAAAATGTGTCTTGTTTTTCAGAGTCCGTAACAACAACCAGTTGAACATTATTTGATTATGAGTTTAATTGACTATTATTTCAATAATTGACTAATCAATCTGATTAATTCTCAATCCCTACATGATGTCAGGCTCTGAAGAGCAGGACAGGGTTTAAGCTTTCACAAATCACAACAATCAAAGAATCCGTAATCAATTTAGAGTTCTCCATGTTTGACCATCAATACTTGTCTCATGATAAGATGCTTACATTTTAAAAAGAAAAAGCTATCTGTTTGTCTTTTTACATATTTTACAAATGTTTCATAAATCTGACTTTGCTCTGTTAACACTTAACTCATTTCCTTTCAAGTTTTTTTTTTATTTTAAATCTTTTGTGTGCTTTTGCTTGTTCTGTGATCTCTTGGGTTCTTTTCTAATCTCTTCTCTCTCCTTTCATTACCATACAGCACTTTGGTCAAAGACTCTTTTTAAACGTGTTTTATGAGTAAATTTGATTGGATTTGAGACAATCATATTAAGTTTTGCCTCATTAATAGCTGTGAAGTAAACTGTAGTGTAGCAGTGATGGGAAGTTAAGCAGACAGCAGCTTTAACTTCATTAATGGCTGACAGGAAAACTGCTTTCAGATCATTTACATCCTGCTGGTTACATCCATTGCTTATGCTGCCTGGTAAACCACTTAAAAAAAAAAAAGTCAGAGACTGCGGCAGGACAATTTCTGACCAATTATTTTCAGCTCAGAGGTTCTTTAGTGAGATAACTAACATTTATCTCACTAAAGATAAATGTTTAGTGAGATAACCCTAACCCTTATAACAAAATTTAAACTGGATTCTGGTGAGCAGGATGCTCTTGTTGAGAAAATCTCTTGGTTTCACAGACCTGCATACGTTCAAAATGTCTTCAGAAGCAGAATTATCCAGGAGGTCTGATCCATCTGCAGGGAATTCAAATATGAGCATCATTCCCTTTAACAGCATGCTGCTGTGAAAATCATCTTACTATCACTTATCTTGATTTGCTGTCAATAAAACAGAGTCACTCTTTATGTTTGTTTTTCATGGTTTTAATATTTCTGACTGAGTCTGCAAGATGATGAAGAAACTTTTATTTCCAAAGTGTGCTGGATGGTGGGACTGGATTTTAATGATTGTTTCTAATATTCAGCAATGGAATGTAGCGAAGAACAAGTACTTTGTTACTGAAGGAATTTTTTATGTACTTTTAATTAACTTGCATAAAGAATTTATCATTCATTCATACTTTTGAGCTTTACTCTACATTTCTACAATTTGTTACATTTTTATTTATTAGTTCGAAAGTATTCAGTGACTTTTATTTTGTTTTTTTTATTTTTATTTTTTTGTCAAAAAACGTCCCAATTTTGAAATTGATTAATTGATAACATTCTTAAACTGATTCTATGGGGAACCGAAATTCTTTAAAACCCAGTTTGAGATTCATAAAATCTTTTTGTACTTTTGTGAAAACCGGAACTCTACAACTTTTGAAGTCAAAATCACAAATTTCATAGTGCTAATTTTTTGCATATCTTTTTTTCTAATTAAACCACTTTGAAAATTTACAGTAAAAGGAAAAACGATGTGGAAATACCTAGCAAAATGGACACACGACCATTCTTTAAACATGGTAAATAGCTACATTTTTGTTATTCACAATTTCAAGTACTTTAACTTGACATCAACCAAAGCACAGGCAGCAGGGAAGTAGAAGTTCAAAATTCTACCACGTACAAATAATATTTTTGATAGTTTTTGCAGAAAATTACTGATAAATTCACAATTATGCGTTTGCGTAAAAACGTGGAGATCTGTTGATTTTCCGCATCCGTGGAATTGTGAATACTGGAGTGAGTGACTGATTCTGTGAGAGATAGCTGGTGATTCATGAAACCTTTAATTGTAAAAGGATAACAAATGATTTTTAGTTTTCAGTGAAACATTTCTGAAGCCTTGTCTAGTGAACTTAATATGTATTGTTCCATGCCAGGTGCTGGATGTGTGAGGATTTGAGTTTTCTTAGTGTTTATTTTGGTTCCTGTGTCAGTTGGGTCTCCGTTTTGTCCTGTCTACCCCTTGATTGATCCCACCTGTCTCTTCTTCATTCTCGGGTCCTCATCTATCCAGTCGTCAAAAGTCAATCTCTGTCACTGTATTCCAGTTGCTACCAGTTCTGAGCTCCTAACCTTCTGCTCACCTGTGCTGCCTGGATTGTTGTGCATTATTCTTCATTAAGTCATCATTTCATTCTACAAACCTGGGTCCACTGCACCTACCTCACCACTCTACAACCACATGTCATGTCAGGATGTATGCCTACGCCGTTATATCTCACCATGACGTCTTTATAATGGAAGACATTCTCCTGATAGGTTTTAATCCAAAAGCCATGAGTTCATATTTCCATACTCAGCAAAAATCAGTGCTGTGGAATTTGTCCTGCCATGAGTGTCTTTATTTACAGTTGAGAGCTTTTCTTTTTGTTTGTTTTTACCTTTGACTGATGACTTTCAGTTCATGAACTCAGCTTGGTTGGGTCTTTTCCACATCTGAACTCAATTTGACTCAAAAAATGAAAATGGGAGCTAATAAACATTTCACAACCTCAGACACATGAATGTTATTCTCATTTAAAAAAAAAGATAAAAAATTGCATTCAAGAAACTGTTTCAGAAGAGAAAGAATTCCTGACAAAGGAAAATGGCTACAGTTTCAGACACACATGAGAGGACAGGAAATGGAAACTCCACAGTCTGATTCTGCAGGATCCAGCTGTCACCCCATGACTCACGCACAGTAGCAGAACCTCATGGCGCTGCTGGCTCCCCTCACCTTCACCGGGCCCGATGCTACTTCGTGCAGCGTTATGTCTGGGAAGCGTCATCTCTGCCTCAGCACAGCTGCTTTTTACACGCTCAGCCTGGACCTGTTTGAAATTATGCAACCTGACACACTCGGGACTTTCACCACGCTGCTTTTCAAGCCTCCAAAGTCGGCTGTGCTCAATTACAAAGGCAATGAAAAAGCATTTAATGCATATAAAACCTCTTCTGGTTCATAAGCCCAAACAAAACAAGACCTTCACATCTGTTCATGTGAAGGTCGTGCAAAAATGTCACTCTGTAAAACTCCAGTCCTGAAGGGCCTCTGTCCTGCAGTTTTTAGATGTGCCACAGGTACAAAACACTGGAATGAAATGGCTTAATTACCTCTTTCTTGTGTGGATCAGTTCTCCAGAGCCTTAATGATGTAATTATTCTATTTAGGAGGTGCAGCAGAGGCACATCTAAAAGTTGCAGTTCAGTGGCCCTCCAGGACTGGAGTTTGACACCTGTGCTCTGACATTTCTGTCTTCCTTGTGTTTTTGTTTGTTTTCTGACAACAAAGTAATGTAAACATTAATCAATCAATCAAGTTTATTTCTATATTACTTTTCCGCAACAAGGCATTTCAATGCCTTACATCAATAAAATTGTACTGTCTTTCCCACTTCACCACGAAGTAAAGGACCGGCAGCAAGGTTCAACACCTTTCTTCCATTAACACACTGAAGACAATTCTCTTTGTCCACAGGTTTACTAATGCAGAAAGTGTGAAACTCAAACAAATACAACAAAAAATACCATTACAACATGCACCATTTTGTTACAGTAAAATATCATGAAAAAACTAAACATAAGTAGATAACAAACAGTATACATACAGGCGATAACACGAAAGACAAAGGACGGAGGCAGATGGACGTGGATAACAATCAGACATCAAGCACCATGTAAACATCCACCGATTTTTTTCTTCCTGTGACGTCACTTGCTATTTACAAAATCTCCTGTTGGGGGTGCTAAAACTACACTTACAACAAATTAACACCACTCTAACAGCACACTCCCCGCCTGGCATAGATAAATGCCACCATCAACATTGAAGAAGAAACACTTCTAAAACAGTTTAGTCCGACGTTGGCGGTAGCAGAAGAATGAGCTCCGTCACTGGCCTCAGAAATACTTTAGTTCCATCCTGCCTTGACACCTTGACCTCTGCTTTGCGGACCTTGTTGTCTTGACTGGGGAGAACTTGAGTAATTATTCCCAGGGGCCATTCATTCCTCTTGAGTTGCTGGTCTCGTAGAAGCACAATGCTCCCAGTCTCCAGATTCGTCTGATTGTCGTGCCACTTCCTTCTTGGCTGCAATGTTGACAGATACTGTTTTCTCCATTTGCTCCAGAAAGTTTGGGCCAGATGCTGGACTTGGTGCCATTGCTGCTTACAGAGGTCCTTAACATTAGGGTCTTCAGGTGGAACTGATGGAACACCTATCTTTTGAGTTAGGAGGGTAGCTGGGGTGAGTATAACTGGGTCACTTGGATCAGTAGACACTGGTAGGAGAGGCCTTGAATTTATAATTGCTACCACTTCTGCCATCAGTGTAGTAAGCACCTCATGTGTCAAACTTTATGTCCCAACTTGCAGAAACATTGAATCCAGGATTCTTCTGGCTATGCCAATTAACCTTTCCCACGAGCCACCCATATGAGATGCATGTGGGGGGTTAAAGACCCATGAGCAGCCTCTGTCTGCCAAATACTTCTCAACAGATTTGGAGTCAATATTAGATGGGATCTTTAGGTCTGCTGATGCACTCACAAAATTTGTGCCTCTGTCCGATCGGATCTGTTTCACAGGACCTCGAATGGCCAAAAATCTCCTGAGGGCATTGATAAAGCAGGAGGTGTCTAAAGACTCGATGACCTCAATGTGAACTGCTCTAACAGCCATGCAAGTGAATATCACAGCCCATCTTTTACTATGGGCGAGACCACCCCTTGTACGCCTTGCAACAACATTCCATGGGCCAAACACATCCAATCCAATGTAAGTAAATGGAGGATCCATGGAGAGACGATCTGCTGGCAGGTCGGCCATCTTTTGTTGTTGAGGGACACCACAGAGTTTTCGACATGTGACACAATGATAAATGACATTGCCAACCAGTCTCTTCAAACCAATAATCCAGATACCTGCTGCACGAATTGCACCTTCAGTGAAGTGACGGCCTTGGTGCAGGGTTTGTTCATGGTAATATCGGACCAACAGTGTGGCAATATGGGTCTTACCAGGAATGATCTTAGGGTGCTTTTCTTCCAGAGAAATTTCTCCATGTCTCATCCGACCACCTACTCTTAGAATGTTGTGTTCATCAATAAAGGGATCCAGGGCCTTAAGAGGACTTCCTCGTGAGATCACTTGACCGTTTTTGAGACAGGCCAATTCTTCAGCATATGCCTCTTCCTGGACAGTCCGAATAATGACATCCTCTGATAGATTGAGCTGGTCAGGTGTGCCTGTTTTCTGACATAAGTGCCACCTTTTACACTGTCTGTTTTCTGTGACCATATGAAAGCTGACTGCAACATGAAGAAGAGTAGCAATGGCATGTCTCAAAGCTTGCCAGGTAGAGAACTTAGAAAAGCGATGGGAACCAAGCAATGTAAGAGAAGCCTGTGTTTTCAGAGTGGAGATTTGGGGACAGACTTCAACATCCATGTTTGGCTCCACAAGCTCAAAGGAATCTTGTTCTAAAGATTCTTGTCTAGGCTCAGTAAGAAAACTAGGCCCTCTAAGCCAAGAGGTATTTGAGAGAAAGGCAGCTGGTACAGATCTTGTTGCACAGTCTGCCGGATTTTCTTCTGTTGACACATACTTCCACTACTTGGGATGGGAGGATCTTCTTATTCGCACAACACGGTTTGCTAAGGTATACATAAAAACGCCTTGTTTCGTTATTTATGTATCCGAGCACTACCTTACTATCAGTGTAGAAGGTTGTTGCATCCACATGCACGTCAAGTTCAGATGATATGAAGTCTGCCAGCTCTACAGCCAGTACAGCTGCACAAAGCTCAAGTCTGGGAACTGTGTGTTCAGGTCTGGGTGCCAGTTTTTCCTTCCCCATGACAAAGCCAGTTTGTACACTTCCTGCCTCATTCACCACCTTGAGATAGGCAACTGCTGCAATAGCCTTGGTTGATGCGTCTGAAAAAACACACAGTTCTCTTGTCTTTGCTGTTGAAAGAGAAACTTCGGTATAGGGTCTTGGAATCTTCAAGCTACTTAGATCTTTCAGTGAATCTCACCAAATCATCCATTGTTCCTCCATCATGTCAGGAAGGCGAGAATCCCAGTCTACTCTTTGCTGTGTCAGCTCTCTCAGAATGTACTTTCCTTGGATGGTCACAGGAGCCACGAATCCTAAAGGGTCGTACACACTGTTTACCACAGATAAGACGCCTCGACGTGTAAAGCGTTTCTCTTCTTGATCGATTTTGAATACAAATGCGTCAGACTCCAAGTTCCAGTTCAGTCCCAAGCTCCGTTGTTCAGGAAGAACGTCTGAGCTTAGGTCCAAATCCTTCAAGTCGTTTGCGCGGTCTTCAGCAGGAAAAGCTTCCATAACTTCTTTGTTGTTGGAAGCAATTTTGTGGAGCCTCAAGTTAGAGTTTGCTAGAACATCCTGTGTGTTCTACAGCAGACTGACTGCACCTTTTACAGAGGAAAAGGACTTAAGTGCATCGTCCACATAGAAGTCACGGTTGACAAAGTCTTTCACTGCAGGGTCATGATGTGGTTCTTCCTCCATCGCAGCTTGCCTAAGGCAGTAAATAGCGACTGCTGGACTGGGGCTGTTTCCAAACACATGTACTGTCATGCGGTACTCGATGACTTCCTGTGTAGGGTCATTGTCCCTGAACCAAAAGAACATAAGAAGTTACGATCCTCTTCCCTCACAAGGAAGGAATAAAACATTTGTTTGATGTCTGCAGTTATGGCAATGGCTTCTTTGCGAAATCTCATCAGAACACCAAGGAGTAGATTGTTGAGGTCTGGTCCCTTCAAGAGTACATTATTTAAAGACACATTACAGAATGTGCACCCTGATGCTGTGCACTTGAATCAAACACAACACGAATGTTGCCAGGCTTCTTTGGGTGATACACCCCAAAAATAGGAAGGTACCACTGTTCCTGGTTTGGTTTGAGAAGTGGAGCAACTTCAGCATGTCCATTTTCAAATATTTTTTCCATAAAGGAGAAGAAGTGTTGGCTCATCTCTGGTTTCCTCTCTAGGTTGTGTTTGAGAGAGTGAAATCGCCTAATGGCCTGCTGTCTATTATCAGGGAGGTGCTGTCTCGGCTGTCTGAATGGTAGAGGAGCTACCCAGCTATTACTAGCATCCTTTTTTTACTCCTTGTTTCATTATTGCCATGAAGGCAAGATCTTCAAAGGATGAAGCTTGTTTATTATCTTCGCTGGTAAGTTGGAACACTGTGCGACCTAGCTCAAAATCTTCTACCTCGTTGACATCTTTTGATCTTTTGGGACTGTATCTCTCTTTAACATGTAGAACACTTGGACAGGGCTCAAAAATGGTTGTACGAGCCTGTTCGAGAATGTTGGTGAAATATGTGTTCACGCTGAGTGGCTTATGAACACGCCCAAGGCAGACTTTGCCCACAATCACCCATCCTAAAGCAAGTTTCTGAACATAGGGAGCTTCTGGTGGGCCATTGATGCATTTGTGAACCTTATGAGGCCTGATGATGTCACGTCCAAGTAGGAGCATAATAGGGACATCTGGTTCGAGTTCTGGGATGAGGTGAGCGATTGGTTTGAGATGTTCGTGATAAAGAGCAGCGCTCGGTGTTGGAATTTCTGCTCTGTTGTCTGGTATCTCATTACACTCCAGCAGACTTGGTAGTAGCTGCACTGTTTTACCATCCATTGACTCTATACAGAAGTCTGAAGCTACTCTTCCAATATTTTCAGACATTCCAGAGCAAGTCTTTAGTGAGTACGAAGCAGCCAGGCCTTGAACACCAAACGTGTCGAAGAAACTCGAGTGTGCCAGAGATCTGTTACTCTGTTAATCTATGATAACATAAGCCTTTATCGCTTTGTCACTTTCTCCTTTAGGATAGATTCTGGCCAGGCATATCTTGGAGCAGTTCTTGACTGCACGGTCTCCTCCACAGACTGAAGTGCACTGGCTAGTAACTTCTGAAGTTTGAATGAGTTCTGGCTCCCCGCCGTGCTCTATTGGTGGTTTGGTGTCTTTAACCCATGGTGCCTGACCCGGGTGTAGTGCTGAAGAGTGTCTGTCACTGCTGCATTCAGTGCACTTAACAATAGTTTGGCAGTCTCTGGCAGTGTGTGCTGAGGAGTTGCAACACTTAAAACAGATGCCATTTTCTTTGAGAAAAGTTTTCCTTTCTTCTAAAGGTTTTTCTCGAAATGCACGACACTTCTGTAATGTGTGGGGCTTGTTATGTATTGGACATCTCTTATCTGGATCCTCCATGTTCTTTTTGTATCTGTTGTCTGAACACGCAGCAGCTGATACTTCTGTTTTGTGAACTGAGATTTCCCTTGTTCTGTTTTTCCATGGAGGTCTTTGTATGTTAAGTTTAACTTCATCTTGACAAACAAAGTTGAAGCTAGGATCATTCCTTATTTGTGCTTGATTGTAGATGAATGAGACAAAGACTGAGAATGGGGGGAACGGTACACAATGTAATTGTTTATAAGAAGATCCATGAGAGAGCCATTTTTCTTGTATATTATAAGGTAATTTTTGTGCTACTGCATGTACACCTCTGGGAGTATCAAGATAAGAAAGACCAGGGAGATCTCCCTCAGCCTTAGCTGCATCTAATTCCATCAGTAAATCACTGAGGTCCTGAAGTTTGGTGTGATCCTTGTTTCCAATTTTTGGAAAACGATCAAGCCTCTCAAACAAAGCTTTCTCAATAGCTTCAGATGCACCATAAGAAGCATCTAATCTGTTCCAGATCATGTTCAACCCTTTAGCTGGCTGGTTTATATGGATAGATCTTATGCGTTTTGCATGCTCAGTTGATTCACTTCCCAGCCATTTGACAAGCAGGTCCATTTCTTCATCACATGTTAGGTTTAAGTCTCTTATGGCATTCTGGAATGAACGTCGCCAGGCCCTGTAGTTCTCTGGTCTGTCGTTAAACTGTAAAAGACCTGTTGTAACAAGCTCTCGTCGTGCTAGAAATCTGACGAAGTCTGTCATCTGAGAACCAGTTGAGAGAGCAGGCTGCTGGAAGTTGCCATGTTGGGATGTGGGACGAGCTTCCATTGCATTGTTCGTGTCACATGGTTGCTGATTTGCAGTGGGACTGTGTGCAGGCATTAGAGAGTCTTGATCATTTTCTTTTGTACTGGTGCTCCATCTGTTGCGATGAGGTGGCGTGGACATCCATTGTGATAAATGGGTTAAGGCTTTTTTGCTGTGTTTTAAAAACATTAGCATTAGCAACAGCAGGGCAATCATCTCTTGGTGAAGTGAGATGTGGCATGTATAACGCATTGTGTGAAGGTTGTTCTAGAGGTAGCTGTTGTGACTGCAAACACGGCGCATCGTGTGATTCCACATGTATGTCTGCTGAAAGTTTAGCCTGGTTCTCCACATACTCTTTTGTGCGCTCGGAAGAGTCAACTCCTGATGAGATGAAAGGAAGCCTACAGCTGTGTTTTTCTTCACTTGCTCCCACCACTGCTTCTAAGGCTTCTGCCTTTGCTACGGCTGCAGGAGTCTGCTTTTCTACAGTCAACATTTCCATTGAAGCTTCTAGACGAGCCTTTTCCATTTTTAACTTCATTTCTTTTTCTGCAAATACTAAACGTGCCTTTGCCGCTTCAGCGTTAGCCCTGGCTTTTGCAGCTGCACCGCTAGTTGCTGTTCCACTGGAACGAGTGGATGACATTGATGCATAAGACTTTGTCTTTAATGACGCTGACTTTGTCTCCATATTGCAGGTCGGTAGAAGCTGTATTGTGTGATGACAGTTGCTGTAGTGACACTCACTGGATTACCTCGTGTATAACGTGCCGTCTTTTCACTGTACTGTCTTTCCCACTTCACCACGAAGTAAAGGACCGGCAGCAAGGTTCAACACCTTTCTTCCATTAACACACTGAAGACAATTCTCTTTGTCCACAGGTTTACTAATGCAGAAAGTGTGAAACTGAAACAAATACAACAAAAAATACCATTACAACATGCACCATTTTGTTACAGTAAAATATCATGAAAAAACTAAACATAATTAGATAACAAACAGTATACATACAGACGATAACACGAAAGACGAAGGACGGAGGCAGATGGACGTGGATAACAATCAGACATCAAGCACCATGTAAACATCCACCGATTTTTTTTTTTTCTTCCTGTGACGTCACTTGCTATTTACAAAATCTCCTGTTCGGGGTGCTAAAACTACACTTACAACAAACTAACACCACTCTAACAGCACAAAAATATAAAAACATCATCAATACATCACACAAGTGTTTTCATTACAAATGTGCACAAATCTTTCTCTGTTCTTCTGATGTTGAAAAACACAATTTGATAGTTGCAGTGTTTCCATTAAATAAAAAATTTAATTGAACTCGCATGTGAATACGCCTGTTCGTTATTGAAAATCATGGCATCTACATAAGATATGTAACTGCCATGTGATAAGCGCTCATCGTCTGTCTGCCTGTCAGCTAAGGTGAAGCATTTTTTCAGCGTTTCTATGGCGTCACAGCGGCTAGTCAACTTGACTATCGAAGTTTAAGTTGACTTTAAAATATGTGAAGTCATGCAATTGCTAGATTCAACACGTTGGAATGACACAACACTCTGGTCTGTGTGATGCAGGGAGAGATTGGGTGGAGCCGTCTGCCTGAAAAACAAAAACAAACCATCATCTTCCAACCACTTCCTGTCGTCATCTTTGTCGGTTCTGTAGAAACATCCGGCTGCTGATCACGTGATTTGTGTGATGCAAACAACGTGTTTCCATTGCAGTTTGGCCATCTATTTCAAGATGGCCAAAAATAAACACTTAATCATAGCAATTTATTTTCCTAATGTCAATTTGTGCATTTCTACGGTTAATGGAAACAGCTACAGTCAAACAATAAATTTTGTCAAGTGCAATCATTAATATCATTGTTGGACAACAAATATATGTTGGTCAATGTTCCCGTTGTTATAGTTCCAGACCAGCTTTAACCTTGACTTAAAGCAGCTGTACAGTTTTCTGGATGTTTTTTTTTCAGATTTGTGGCGCATAGAAGCTGAAGGTAAAACTGGCAGACGTCCAACATGCCTTTGGCTGCTCTAGTGCCGTGCAAGCAAAGTTTTTGTATCACTACTGGAAATGACAAGGAGCTATAATAGTGATCATAACCGTAACCCCAACCACTGCTTACTGGCTACTGTTGATGATTCTTATTCCTGGAGGCAAAGGTTTATAGCTGCTGCTGCGGCAGTTGCTGATTTCACTGTCTTATAGGAAAAACACAAAATGAAACTCTAAAAAATTTAAATAAACACATATGTTTTGAGACTCACTCTAAGGACTTAGAACAAAGCAAAAGGACAAGTGCAAAGAGCTATTTTCTGTAACTTTCTCTGCAGCATAATGACAGCATGGCTGACTGAAGCGCCTTCTGTTAGAGCCACCCGTGTTTTCTGGTTCCCGCAGAGCGGGAAAGTGTGCTGCCGTTTGCCAAAGGGAGACAGTTTAAGGACACTCAGTGCCTTGTAATGATGCTATCTGTCATCCTGATGCACAGGCTGCTGCAAGTTCAGTCAGGAGATAATAATGTGCTCCGTAAACACAGACACGTACACACTCTTCAAATAAGAGTTCCATCTCAACCCTTTGTGATGGAATATCTTCTTTTTTTTAATTATCCTTACACACGCAGAGAGTGAGCCCACCCTCATTGTCTTGCATTTCAGTTTCCCTTTCTGTGGTTGTTGACCTGTGTTCAGGTCAGTGGTTGATGGGTCTCAGGGGGGCTGAGGCTTCATTACAAACCAACAATGAGGGCAAGTTTAAGTTAAAAGCTCTAAAATCAGGTTTATAATCTCAAGAATTCCGATGATCCCTGTCCAGCTGTTGTTATCGGTGCGTCTTTAATCGATTAATGCCAAGCAGCTCCAGTGGAACTGACGGACAACAGCAGCCACTTGGCGCCGGACCTGGAAACTTCCTAGTGGGAATGAACCATCTGCTCGTGCCGAGGCTAAACATTGAAGCGACTTGCTCTGGATAAGAGCTGAACAAAGCCTTCAGCTGATATCGCTCTGAAAATACACCAACCGAAAAGCTACAATTGGTTTCATCAAGTTATAATTAGCAGAACTCTGTGACGTGGCCAAATGTGTCGTTTTTAACTGCATAGAGTTTAAGTGCAGTTGTTCAGATTCCAGTGCATGAGCTCATGGTTTGGCCTGCTTTGATGGTTTTTTTAGAGCATACAACGCAACCAGAGTCATTTGATCATTTATATGCAACCAGTAAAATGTTATCTGTCTAAGAAAGAGCAGCTAATTACTTTGAGTCATTGACTGCAGTAATCACTCGCCCTTAGCATGCACCAACAGTGGAGAGAAACAACTTGGTTTTAGCAAGGAGAAACCTTCAGCAGGATCAGTTTGTTTCATATTATGCTGTCACAATATGGTGATCATTTTAACAAATATGTAAAAACATTTTTTTATAAAAGTTCCATACTTTTAGTACCTTGAAACCTCTAGTGCTGAACTGCTTTAACTTGAATTCATTTTACATATATATGCATGTATATATAAACAATTAAGTGCAACTACACACAAACCAGTAATGTAACATCTGAACTTTGCACAATCCACCACTTTACCCCTAACCTGGGTCATGTGTTACCAGCATATATGAAACATGAGAACAGTTTCACTTTTATCTCATTCTGACCTGTGATGCTCATGGAATAACACATTTAATGGCTGAAACTGTACCTGCTGTTGAAAGAAGTTGTCTGGTGCTGCAGCATGTTAAATTCACACCCTGATTGTCAGGGTTCACTTCACCTTCTAACCTTCTAGTTAGATTCAGTTCACTCTCAAAAAAAAAAAACTAAACCCAAAGCTCTACAGCAGTTTTCTATTTCCCATTTAAAACTGGACTTAAACGTCAAAAGGGACATCAAGCTGTAGCCTAAAATGAGTCTGTCATTACTAATGATTGAGGAAGGGACGGTGTCCCACCGGGCCTCAGCTGTCGCTTGTTAAATTCCATCCCGTCAACAAGATGAGTTGGAGCTCAGCCTGGGAAGCAACAGTATGAGTGTCTTATTGTCTTAACCCCTGGAAGTGGATGTTTCACAATTGGACATCCCAGAGGTAGCAGGGTGGTTAATGTCTTCACAAAGCTGACCTGTGTTAGCTCACCCCAGCTTTCCCACAAGCATGAAAGAGGCTTATTCTACCGTCCGTTATGAAAAGCCGATACAATCGCAAAGCCAAAATAAAAAGAAGCCTATGTAGTATATACAGTACAGACACAAAAGGACAGGGGTGAAGTGAACCTTACCCGTTGCCACGGCAGGGCCTCGCTAATACAGATATCTGGGTTTGAACAGGAGCCTCTGCCAGGCCAGGCACCTGTTGCCTCAACTCATGTATCGGTTTGTTTCGTGTCAGGCTCTTCTTCCTTTCTTTTCCCAGCAGACTAAATTCTCCCAGCTGACACCTGAATACTGCATGAATTTCCTTTCCTTTCCCATGTCCTCCCCCACCTCAACCCTCCCCCCGAAAAAAGAGAGCAGGAACCAAAAAAAGCTGAATGAGTAACTTAAGAAAAAAAAAATCCAAATTCCTCTAATGAACCTGAATTCATTAGACGACATGAACACAAGTTATTGACAGGGCCGGCACAGGCCTTTTGAGGGCCCTAAGCAGATTCTCTCGCGGCCCTCAGTCCCCATACCAACACCAGATTCTCTTTCATTCCTAAGCTACTCTGTGAGTGTAACATACCTACGATCATTAACATCATTTATAATAAGCTTACATCATACCAGTGTTATGGATGTTGATTTTAACATCCATAATATGGATGTTACTTTTTTGTTACAGTATTAACAAAAAAGAAAACAAAAAAATTCGATTTAGAACGCTGCTCCTGCTGCTCTGACTAAAACCAGGATGAAACCAGGAAAATGGGAAATAGAAAACTTTTGTAATCCACTTCTACAGTCCTTCCACGTAGAGAAAAGACTTTAAACTACTGTTCAGGATTCAATGAACAGCTTAAAGATGTGCTGCTGTTGTATCAACCTCTCAGGTTCTGGTTCTGCTCTGCATCCCTAGAACCAGAACCAAACATGGACAAGCAGCATTCAGCTTCTATGTACCACGAATCTGGAACAAACTTCTAGAAAACTGCAAAACATCCAAACCACTGAAGCAACTCTTAACCCCCCTGTTTAGAGTTCCTTAAGAACCTTAAGAAATGCATCACTGGCCAACATATCTGAAGTGTGATAATACACTTGACAAAAAGTAATTTTATCTGTTTTACCGTGTGGTGTTTTCTATGACTGTATATTTATCTTTTTATGATTGATTGATTGATTAAAATGTAGAGTGGTAATTTGACTTTTGACACTTTGAAATCTCCATGTTTTTCCTTCAAAATTTCTGAGATTAATTTCAAACTTTCTGAGTTTTCCTTGGAGGATGTTTGCTACTTTTTTTTCTATCCACAATGGCCCCAACTCGCCACCGTACATAGTTGATTGTTCACAGCAGCAGACAGTGAGGCGATCTGAGAAGGTCATAAACATCCTTACTGTCTGTCAAACATCTGATGTCAGACTCGTCGCAGCCTCCAAGTTTTCACTCTGCTGCCGTCAGGTGAACAGCGTCATGACGTCAAAAGCAAAACAATGGGACGGCTTTTTGTCTTGGACTAATGAAAGGCTGAGCTGCTGTTCACATTATGTCCAGTTATCTTCGCGTTTTCTGTCCTGACAGTCTGTAATAGATACGTCCATTCATATGCAATGACAAATTAAATATTGTCAAAATAAGAAAGTGTGAAATCCAGAACAATTTACAGTGAAGGAAACCAGGCTGACCCAAGGAACTGATCACACAGCAGGAAACAGTCAAACTTATAAATCACTCTAGATTTGACAAATGCTTTTGTTACAACTCTCCAGCTTTTTTTTTCTGCTAACGATCCTTGGGGGTCGGCAGAAATTTGGGGATGGCTGGTTCTCTCATCACCCCCACAGTTAAGCTCCGGTCCGGTTAGCTGCTCCCACTCAGCCAGCCAGCGATTGTATTTACAGCTGCTCCCAGACTTGAATGCCTATTGGAGCAGACAGCGACAGAACAATGAAAATGACTGAGGTTTCCTCTAATTCACTGGGTATTTTTCCTTTCTGCTGCCCCCGGGGGGAGGCAGCGCAGAGCGGGCCAGCGGTGGCCCGTCGTACCGTATGGCGTTTATTTCTCCGCTGGTATGAGTCGGGTTTACTGGACTGTTTTAGTTCCTGCTTGTGCTGCCCCTTACACACATAAACACAGGCATTTTTTATGCCTGCATGGTTTTGGCCTGTTTATGCGTGTCCATCTGGACTGCCACAGCTCGACCAGGGGGTCAGAGGTTTCAGCCGCACAGGAAGTGCTGCTGCTGTCAGTGGCGCTCAGCGGTGAGGAGTGCTCGAAGTGAGATTTTAGCCAGTTCACAAAGTACTTTTGAGTCCATTTTGCAGAATCCAGCTTTTACAAATATGACCTTATTTATATTTCTCCTTTGTAAAGAAAAGTTTTATTTTCACAAAATAATAAAGGAAGGGCATTCGAAATGTAATTTTTTTGACATGTTCAGAGGATATACAGTGTTTGTGTTTCCATTGGTCATATAATTGTGCATTTTGACACTTCTAAAATAAATTAGATTAATGGAAACACAAAAAAATTCTTGTTTTCCAATAAAAACTTTTTGGCACTGTGCTCATTCGGCTGCATCAAAAGAGGTTCTTCTTGTAAAACTGCAATGGAATCACGTTTCTCACACCACAAGAGTCACACGATCAATAACCACTGGTGCAAAAGAAGTTGAAGGATATTTTTTTAATGATTTATTTTTTTGCATTATACTTGACAAATGAAAAAAAAACTTAATCAGGTGTGATTTTAGTTGTGTTTCTTTTATTTAATGGAAACAGTTGAAAGGAGACTAATGGATGTGATGAGAGAGGTCATGGAGTTATTTGGAGTGAAGATAGATAAAGGATGTAGAGGACACCATGGAATGAAGACAGACGATTTGTCAAAAGAGAAGAAGAAGAATTGTAAACAAATATGAACCATTATTGTGTAAAAACTGCCTTCCTACCTGATATGATCAGTCATTTGTTCTACACTTTGCTTCGTACAGATTCTACTATTGAGAATCAATGACTTTCTATTGAAGTTTAAAATGATTCGAATTGATTTTAGCCAATCATCAGCATCTTGACATATGTAATGATCGTGAAGTAGAAATTTACCGGAAGTTACCTTTTGCGACGGAACGCAATACTTTTGCGTTCCCTCGCAAAGTAAAAAATTTCCCATGTCCCCTAGGGGGCTCCGTACTATTTCAAATAGTAGCCCTGGCGGAGTCCAACTCTCACTGGAAACAAGCTCGACTTACAGCTGGCAATGTGGACCAGACTCAGACACTGGAGTCTGGTGTCGGACCCCTTTGATATGGGCCGCTTTGATACGGGCCCTTTGATACAGCCCGTATCAAAGGGCCTGGTACCCCATACTCTCGGAGAACCCCCACAGGGCTCCCTGAGGGACACGGTCAAACGCCTTCTCCAAGTCCATAAAACGCATGTGGACCGGTTGGGCGAACTCCCATGCACCCTCCAGAACCCCGCTGAGGGTGTAGAGCTGGTCCAGTGTTCCACGCCAGGACGAAAACCACACTGCTCTTCCTGAATCCGAGGTTCGACTATCCGATAGACCCTCCTCTCCAGGACTCCTGAATAGATCTTGCCAGGGAGGCTTAAGAGTGTGATCCCCCTATAATTGGAGCACACCCTCTGGTCCTACTTTTTGAACAGGGGGACCACTACCCCAGTCTATCAGTCCAGGGGAACTGTCCCCGATGTCCAAGCGATATTGCAGAGTCGTGTCAGCCAACACAACCCTACAACATCCAAAGCCTTAGGAAACTCCGGGTGAATCTCATCCACCCCCAGGGCCCTGCCACTGAGGAGCTTTTTGACCACCTCGGCGACCTCGTCCCCAGAGATTGGAGAGCCTGACCCAAAGGCCCCAGGCTTAGCTTCCTCAATGGAAGGCATGTTGGTGGGATTGAGGAAGTCTTTGAAGTATTCCGCCCACAATGTCCCGAGTCAAGGTCGGCACAGCAATCCCAATATAAACAGTGTTGGTGCTACACTGCTTCCCCCTCCTGAGACACCGGATGGTGGACCAGAATCTCCTCGAAGCCATGCGGAAGTCTTTTTCCATGGCCTCTCCTAACTCCTCCCACACCTGAGTTTTTGCCTCAGCAACCACCCGAGCTGCATGCTGCTTCACCCACCGGAACCCATCAGCCGCTTCCAGAGTCCCACAGGCCAAAAAGCCCCAATAGGACTCCTTCTTCAACCTGACAGCATCCCTCACCGAAGGTGTCCACTAACGGATTTGAGGGTTGCCGCCACGACAGGCACTGACAACCTTGCGGCCACAGCTCCGGTGAGTCGCCTCGACAATGGAGGCACGGAACATGGTCCACTCAGACTCAATGTCCCCCACATTCCCCGGAATATGTTCGAAGCTCTGCCGGAGATGGGAGTTAAAGCTCCGTCTCACAGGGGATTCCACCAGACGTTCCCAGCAGACCCTCACAACATGTTTGGGCTTGCCAGGTCTGACGGGCATCCTCCCCCACCACCGGAGCCAACTCTCCACCAGGTAGTGGTCAGTGGACAACTCTGCACCTCTCTTCACCCGAGTGTCCAAGACATACGACCACAGATCCGATGAAACGATGACAAAGTCGATCATCGAACTGCAGCCTAGGGTGTCCTGGTGCCAATTGCACATATGGACACCCTTATGCCTGAACATGGTGTTCATTATGGACAATTCGTGACGAGCACAGAAGTCCAACAACAGAACACCACTCGAGTTCAGATTGGAGGGAGCATTCCTCTCAACCACGCCCCTCCAGGTCTCACTGTTATTGCCCACGTGAGCGTTGAAGTCCCCCAGCAGAATGAGGGAGTCCCCAGGAGGGGCACTCTCCAGTACCCCCTCTAACGACTCCAAGAAGGGTGGGTAATCTGAACTGTTGTTCGGCCCGTAAGCACAGACAGTCAGAACCCGTCCCCTGAGCTGTAGGCAGAGGGAGCCTACCCTCTCGTTCACCGAGGAAAACCCTAGGGTACAGGCGCCGAGATGGGGAGCAACAACTATGCCCATCCCTGCCCGACGCCTCTCACTGTGGGCAACTACAGAGTGGAAGTACATCCAGCGCCTCTCAAGGAGACTGGTTCCAGAACCTGAGCCATGCATGGAGGTGAGACCGATTATTTCTAGCCAGAACCTCTCAGCCTCACACACCAGCTCCGGCTCCTTTCCCACCAGAGAGGTGACATTCCACGACCCTAGAGCCAGCTTCTGCAACTGAGGATTGGACCGCCATGACCCCGTCCCTTGGCCACCACCCATCATACACTGAACCTGACCCCTTTGGCCCCTCTCATAGGTGGTGAGCAGATGGGAGGAGGGACCCATGACCCATGTTTCCTCTTCGGGCGCTTTTTATTTCTCGTCATCGGGGTCTTTGGGCTGCGCTTTGTCTGGTCCCTCCCCTAAGACCTGTCAGCCTTGGGTGACCCTACCAGGGGCATGAAGCCCCAGACAACATAGCTCCTAGGATCATTGGGGCACTCAAACCCCTCCACCACGATAAGGTGGCAGCCCACCTTATTGTGGTATGTGCAATCATTTCAATATATTTTAATGAACGTAGAACCAGTCCAGCCCTTGGCTTGTAGCAAATTAGTGTTTTTTGGCCCTCGGTGTATTTGACTTTGACATCCCTGGCCTACTTGAAACTCTAGCAGAGAAATCAAACTCAATGGGAGAAATCCCATATAGAGCACTGAAAGGAGATGAGAATCTATTGGAACTGTATATAAAGGCATTGGGTAAATTCACCTATAGTGGGAAAAAATGCCACAACAATCACTATAAAAAAGTAAACCCAATTAGGGAGATTTTCATCAAAATAAGATATCGTTTTTTGAAACGACATAACATTACTTTTTTCTGATAATATCATCACTTTGTTCTTATAATCACGATTTTATTCTCGCACAACTTTCTTCTCGTACTACGGCACTCTGGTTCAACGAATATGTGATGGTTTAATTTTTTGACTGAGCTGTTTTAGAGACTTTCCATAAAATGTAAAACTCCCCATCAGTCATTGAATTGTCATGATACATTCACTGTATCATGACAATTACTCGTGACAATTATCATGACAATGATACAATGAATGCTCTGCTTTTTGTGTTTTCCCTCCTAATCGAATGAAACACGTGAAAATGAATGGGTCATTGCCAAAACATTCTTCTTCCCATCCTGCAACATGTTTGTTTCTTACAGCATGAGATAAAACGCTCAGGCAGCAGCTGTTGCCTTGTGTAATGTGTTTGGTGTAAAAAAAGAGCTTGCCAAACTGAGAACACAGACATCATTAATTTTGGGGGCTTTTGTCCTTTCTAGTATTTCTGTTTGTCTAACATTGCTGTATGCGTCCTCTTCAGAGCTGTGTATACGGTGAAAACCGGACCTCCATCCAGTGCACCACGCCTTCTCTGGCTAAGCTACCCCTGCAGCCGCCGGTGGTCACCAAGGTGGCATTTGTCCTGGACGGCTACTTGACAGACCAGAAGGACCTGATCTATGTGGAGGACCCCCTGTTCCAGGACCCCAAACTGACATCCAAGGACAACAAGAGCATCGTGGAGCTCAAAGTGAGGGTGCTTCATTGTTTTTTTTTTTCTTTCTGTTTTTAAGCGTGTCCTATCTGGTGGTGTGTCACTCAGAATTGTTGTTGGCGTCTGAGGTCAGACCCGACAGATTTACTATCATGAGTAGAGCATTACAGCATTATATGCTCTTCTTGATATTAATGTAAACGATTTTTAGAATTTTCTTTGGGTTTATTTCAAATGTAATGGACACAGGCACACAAAAGAAAGGAGAAAAAGTTTAAAAGAAAAGAGAGAAATGAGTATAGAGAGAACACAAGTCAACAAGTTCTACCTCTAAACCTGCAAAAAGAGAGAAAAGAAAACCAAGAACAACAAGCAACATACAAATATAGAATAAGAATTGTAACCCACCACCAGCCTAATGTTTGGTTTTTTATGTTCACTAATTAGAGCACTTCTGAATGTTTATGTTTGCCTTGGAGTTTATTTCAGGGGTTCACCTTATACGTTTGTGGTTGTAAAGTCTTAAGATGGGAAAATGTTTTGCAAGACCTCCTAAGAAAAACTTCTTCAGCAAACTGGAGAACAACTGAGATCGCTTACAGAATGGTAAACCTTGGCGAGGTTCTTGTTTTACATCCCTTTGAGAGAAACAGGTGCAAAACTAGAAATACTACTGAAAATGTTATGGATGTCGAGTACAAGAAAATCTCGGATTTATGAGCCGTGGCGAATTTCAAAAGCAGATGCACATGCTGCCCACTGTGACAAATGCCAACACTACCAAGAGTTCGCAGACTGGGTTGTTGACTGTCCAGAGTCAGGAGCCAGGTTGACGTGCCCACACACACACACGCATGCACACACAGAAATTATTGCCCCGTACCTCACAGTCCTCACACACATTCACACGTCCAGCAGGCCAGGTCAAGCTGGGAAGGAAACAATACAGAAAGAAAAACAGGAAGTGGAGTCTGTTTCCCATCTCTTTGCCCCGCCCTATCTCTCCTCCGCGGCTGTACCTCTGGTTGTGAGCTCTCCGTCCACTAGCATTGTTCTGACTGAGGTCAAACCTCTTGACATATTAACGCCACTTTTCAAACAGGCCACTGCTGCAGTCCCCAGTCCCCGTTTTAGCAACACAATGAAATACATTTTTCTCCACTTTTTTTTTTGTGTGTGTGCAGCCCAACAGTTTGTGGCAGCTGTGCTGAGCCTCTCGCATAGAACCCACACTGTTTTGGATTTTTTTTCTTTTTTTTTTTTTTGGTCCTCTCCTTCTTTCCCAGACGTGACCTTGGTCCCCGTACTAAACCCACCAGCCTAGCATGTATCCCCTCCTCACCCCACAGGGGGGCATATCTTCTCTCCCAGAGGGAGGGGCTGATTGGGGGGATGGTAAAAGTCAATGCACCGCAACAAGCCACATCAACAAGCAGCTGATAACCCTGGCCTCTGGTGTAAAGGCCTCATTAGGCGCCATCTGATAACGCCAGCCTCAAAATTTTTAGCAAACAGCAGCACAAAACAGTATTTACCTGTGACGGATAGTTCTGCGCTCGCATGCCAGCGCATGAAAAACCCAAGTTGTTTTTCTTGGCTCAGAACCAGTCTGTTATCGCTGCCGATTTGCATGCGTGAGCCTCAGGAAACTTGCTTCAAATTGTAATCCTGACATCTTATTTTCAGGGACTGTTATGACTGTGACACTTTCTTCTGACACTTTCTCCGCACACTGCACGACGTTTGTATCCCATGAACTTGCCCAAGTGTGCAGCTTGGTGCAAGCTCAAAAAGTGCTTTGTGTTTATGAGCATCAGAAAATGTGTGTGTTTGTGTGTGCGTGTGAGCATGTGTATGCGTGTATAGGAACAGGTGCGAGACTCCACACTGTGTCAAATTGGAAAATCCCAAACTGTCACGCAAGGAATGTGATCGTTCGCTTTATTGCCCCGTGCAGCACTTAGATAACTGTGTTTCTGTTCATGCCTGTGACAGGGAGAGAGAAACAAAGGATGACAGACATTTAACACTCCGTCAAACTTCATTACTTAAATCCACACACTGCTGGTGTGTGTGCCTCCAGTCCCACATAGGGTGTATTTGTTGCACAGATTATGTATTATTCAAATTTGATTATTTTTGTTATTTCCCTTTTGAAATGGCAGCTGTTTGGCTAGACATGATGAAACTGCAGCTCACTTATCCTAAATTTACAAAAAGAAAGACAAGGACAGGTACTCTTCAATTTGGTGCTGGTTACTTTGTTTGTTATGTTATATCCATCCATCCATCCATCCATCGTCTGTTGCTTATCCGGGGTCGGGTCATGGGAGTAGTAGCTTAAGAAAGGAGGCCCAGACTTCCCTCTCCCCAGCCACTTCTTCCAGCTCTTCCGGGGGAACCTCAAGGCGTTCCCAGGCCAGCCGAGAGACATAGTCCCTCCAGCGTGTCCTGGCTGCCTCCTCCCGGTGGGACGTGCCCGAAACACCTCACCAGCGAGGCGTCAAGATGGTCCACCTGAAGCCACCTCAACTGGCTCCTCTCGATGTGGAGGAGCAGTGGTTCTACTCTTGAGTCCCTCCCGGATGACCGAGCTTCTCACCCTATCTCTAAGGGAGAGCCCAGACACCCTACGGAGGAAATCCATTTCAACCACTTGTATCCATGATCTTGTTCTTTCAGTCATGACCATAGATGAGGGTAGGAACGTAAATTGACTGGAAAATTGAGAGCTCCACTTTTTAACCCGGCTCTCTCTTCACCAAGACGGACCAGTACAGCGCCCGCTTCATGGCAGATGCTGCGCCAATCCGCCTGTCCATCTCCCGCTACCTTCTTCCCTCATTTGTGAAAAAGATCCCAAGATACTTAAACTCCTCCACTTGGGTATGACACCCCCCTCGACCCGGAGAGGCACTCTACCCTTTTCCAGCTCAAGACTATAGCCTCGGACTTGGAGGCACTGATTCTCATCCCAGTTGCTTCACACTCGGCTGTGAACCGCTCCAGCGAGAGCTGCAGATCACGACCCGATGGAGCCAACAGGATCACATCATCTGCAAAAAGCAGAGATGCAATCCTAAGGCCACCAAAACGGATCCCCTCAACAACTTGGCTGCACCTAGAAATTCTGTCCAATGAACAGAATCGGTGACAAAGGGCAGCCCTGGCAGAGTCCAACTCTCACCAGAAACGAACCCGACTTATAGGCCTGTCACGATAAACGATAAGTCAATTAATCGCATGATAAATTAAAACTATCGACCTCATTTTAATTATCGGCTATATCGTTTCTTCCTGCCTTTTTCTCTTACTGTTGATGACATTGAATGAAAAAAGGCTCCACTCCAGTGCTCTCCACTTCCTCCCTTCCTTACTTCCTTAGTGTAATGCCCAGCGCGCTGCACGATCTTATGTCGCGGATTGTCGGCCCATTATCAAAACCTGAGAGACACATTAGCCGACAGAAATCCTAGCTATAACGGTTCCATCGAACCATGTGGTGTCCAACAATGGACACAAAATAATAAGTGCAGTTCACTAATTTTGAAACCAGGCATGAATCAATTCCTTACTACAATCTACCTGCAATGCATGTAGCTAGTGTCAGTCTGACTGAATGAAAATCATTATAACTATTTATGTCACGTTAACGAAGAACAGCTGAAAAGTTACCGGGTTTTCTGGTAGAAATTTCGCTCCAACTCCTCCCCTAGTTATTTATATTTTCTTTGCATGAAATGTTGAATAAACATTCATGTTGTTTGTGATGTCTGCTGGACTTCGGGTTGCACCGTGTCAGCTGTTCGGGATTCCCTCCGTGTTTCCCCTCAGAAAGCAGGAGGAGAATCCGCGCTTTCTGATTGGCTGCCGGTCACATTCAACAGGCTGCGTTGAGCTCCCAGTCTGGGCAAATCCTTGATTTAGATCAGAGCGGCACAACGATCTACCGTAACACACAAGTGACGATCTCAGAACGAATAACGTTCTAAGATTGTAGTTCAGGGTAAAAAATCCTGTAGTTTGAACTATTGCATCAGGCAGTCGGATGTCTTCTCTATTTAAATCTAATGATTACTGAAGGGCAATATAATATACAGACTTCATAATCTGCACTCTTGGTTGAATGCAGTATTTATTTCCACTTTGGCTTTATGTTGTTTAGTTTTTATTCAAGTACATTTATTGTTAATAGAGACTAAGAATCTATTTTATTTTTGGTTTTGGTTGTTTTATTTATTTTGTGTATCAGTCCCAGTGTTAAGTGTTCTTTTGAAAGTAAAGTGTATCTATCTTTGGCAGGAAATCGCATGTATTATTACGTAATTTCCATTAAATCATTGTAAAAAGGTCTTCAAACAATATTATTGTTTATTGCAATAATTTTTGAGACAATATATCGCCCAGCAAAATCTGTTATCGTGACAGGCCTACCGACTTATTGCCGGCAATGTGGACCAGACTCTGACACCAGTCATACAGGGACCTGACAGCCCGTATCAAAGGGCCCGGTACCCCATATTCCCGGACAACCCCCAGAGGGCTCCCCGAGGGACATGGTCGAGCACCTTCTCCAAGTCCATAAAACACATGTGGACCGATCGGGCGAACTCCCATGCACCCTCCAGGAACCCGCTGAGGGTGTAGAGCTGGTCCAGTGTTCCACGACCAGGACGAAAACCACACTGCTCTTCCTGAATCCGAGGTTCGACTATCCGATGGACCCTCCTCTCCAGGACCCTTGAATAGATCTTGCCAGGGAGGCTTAAGAGTGTGATCCCCCTATAATTGGAGCACACCCTTCCGTCCCCCTTTTTGAACATGTTATAATTTCTAGAATTAATGTGAGGAAGATCATAATCAGAAAATTAAATAGAGTAAAAATTGGATCATCACATGAGATGTGAGCAATTAATCATCATCTATACAATTTATGATGCTTAACTACAGAAAAAAAATATCTTAAGTGCCTGGAGTGTATAACAAAAATAGGTTGGAATGAAAAAGGTTTGTGTCGGTCAGTCTGACCCAGATGCACGATAACAGGAGTAAAAGTTAGGAATGAAGGAACCAGAAAGGAACAAAGCAGAACATTTTCATTAAAAAAAAAAAACATGGATGGTTACCTTGAAGACGAGAACAGGGAAGCAGGTTTGCTAAACAGCTAATGGTGTTTTTATGTCAAACAGACGCCAGCAGACTCAGTTTAATTGGAAACCTAAATTGCAACATTTCTTACATTTTCAGCTGCTGCCGTTCTCTTTCAAACTGCACTGAGTGAAACGTCAAAAACCCTTTGAGAAACCTATTCCCCTCCTCACCTGTGGTGGTGCTGAACACTGAAGAAAACGGCACAAAAGCTTCCTTCTAAACAAACGTAGTGGATACAAATATTAGCCGTTGTAAGATTTCAACCTTTGTCATTGGTAGAAGACCATGAGCTGCTGGACATATGTTTGTTTTGGTAGTATTTACCCAGAATGCCCTGCTCTTCTGCTTTTGGAGCAGTCTCTGTTCCACTTGATGTTCACATACATCCAAGTTCACTTCAACCTAACTGAGACTTAGGTTTTCAGGCAGACCAGATTTTGCTTTCTTGGTCTGCATCAGAGTTAGATCACGCAATCACACACCTCCCCCAAACAAACCAGACTCTCTTGGCAAAGTAAAGTTTGATTAAAGCAGACTAAATTTGAATGGTGTGAATGCATCCTTATGGGAAAACCCAAAGAACAACAGAAGGCTAAAGATGGGACTTGGGGAAAACCCTCAAACGTTGAATTTTCCTTCTAATGCCTCGATGCAGAGCAGTTGTTTGAGCATCTCTGCTGCACTCCGCCCTCTAGTGGCCACCAGCACAGCGAGAAAGCGCCTCATGCATGTGCAACATCACTTCAATGATGTGATCATCATTGAAGTGATGATCACAATCACAATCCTCACAAGTGGAGGTGCAAGATGATGGTTCAAATTCGCAGAGCACTAATTAACCCTGTTTATCTCGGCTACCCATAATTCTGTCCCATTTTGGGGTAATAATGCGCATGTGCAAATCGATGCTACGTCACATAATGCAGATTTCTTATCAATGCGTCCTACCTGTGAAAGTTTCGTTTCATGTGTTTTATGTCGTTGAAGATTACGGTAATCTTTATTTAATTTATTTTATACCTGGCTTTCATTAAGCTGCTGTATTACTTCATGTTTTTATTTTACATGACAGGCAGCTTATGAATGGCTTTAGATTGCTGTCTGCAAAGTCGTTACTACTGTAAACAAGTCATTATTTGGCAGTTAAGCAGGACAAAATATGTTGTTTTTTGGGCTATTTTCTCCTAATATTTTAAAGTATTTTAGTTTAATTACAATCTTTTTACTAAACCGTGCCAAGTAGATGTTGGTAGTGATACTATGTGACATAGTATCACATAGCTGTGTAATAGCGGTGTAATATTAGTGTATATTAATCATATCCTATCATTTCAGGAACACAGTGATCTGTGGCGTTTGGTGGACACATTGTCGCTGCACTGCATTTGATAACAGATATACATCGTATTAATGCGCGAAAAAAGAGTTGCAGTGATCTGTATTTGTCTGTATTTAATTCCAATATTCAGATAAAGGAAGTGATCTTGGGGCTTCATCGTGTATATAAATTGTTCCAATGCTAAGCTAAGCATAACTCCTAATTTTCCACTTCAGTCCCATCACTCAAATAAAGTTATCCAATATATTTAAAATTAACACAACCTTAGAGAAACTTGTGACATACAAATCAAAATTTTAATGAGAGCAGACAAATATTTCAGTTTGTCTTGTAAAGTAAAAACAAAAAAAGACAAAAAAATCTCTCTGCCTCTTTATAAGTAAACTTTCCTTCCCTTCTTTATCTCTCCCGGTGCATTGTTCTTTCACGGTTGGATTCTCTCCATCTCACCTCCTTTCCTCCACCTGCTCTGCTTTCACAGGGCGACCGGATGGACAGGGAGGCAATGAAGTGCCAGGTCCTGACCGTTTCTAACCACAGCTGCGAGAGTCTGACGGTGGTCGGAAACATCCTGGAGTGCACCGTTCCCACCCAGCTGCATGCCGCCACTGCCAAGGAGCTGCAGGTGGAGGTGAGACACGCTCGTTCCCCCTCAAACGTTTACTTCCTGGTTCTCCTTTCACCTGCAACAGTCTGTAAACAAAACACACTTTAATTAGGACAGCACTTTGTTTGCAGAAGCACTCCAGGCACCACAAAAACACGTCCACACCCTGAACGCATGTTTGCATAAAGAAACACACACACTCACATCCTCCTTGCACAGGCTTGTTCCAGGTACTCTGCTGGGAGCGACACAGCCCGAGTGCAGAGTGTTTGTATATGTGGTGAATTATACCTGATCAGTATCGTGATCAGAGATAGTTTACGCTAAAATTTTATCTTGTCTGACAGGATTAAAAAAAACAAAAATCCACCTTTTACCCGTCAACTTTTAAAATAATAATAATAATGACCTATGTCATTTTTTGCCAATAGTGATTTTTTTCTTCTTTTTGCAAAATCATCTGTTAGTCAATTATATTTATTTATTTATTTTTAATCACTTTTGGCAAAAATATAACTAAAGCTGTTATTTTAGGAAAGTGATGATGGTCAATTACATTTTATTTTCATTTGGTTTAATGAATTGTCAGTCCAAACAAGCTGAGAACAGAGTCCACATTATGCCATCACACATCAAACAAATGAATGTAACTGACAAAAACTACTGATTGTGGCCCCTGTAACTGCATACAAAGCAATGAAATGAAACAATTAGAGTTAAATTCTCAATGATTCACCGACTATGGCCTGAACATACACTCACTACACTTTCCTGATCGGTATGGACCTGAACTGTGCACCCGGTTGAGTGTAAACGTGTCAGAATTTTGATCTTGGTCTGCAAGATGAATCCACGCTGTGCTGCCTCACTGGACACTGAAATCAGGAAATTTTTCTTCAGTTGAAGTAATCAGAAGTTTACCAGACTCTCTAAATGAGTTTTCTTGTCCCTCAACCCTCAAGCTTCAGCAGGAGAAATTCTTCTTCTGTACCTGACAAGCTGTACAGCCTCTTCCCTGTAACTCTTCATGCTGTTAGCACATTGAGGTCAGTCTCCAGGTCAGAGATGAGACAAGAGATTTTTTTTTTATTTAGTTACCTCTGTATGTAAAAGTAAGAATGTCTGAGCATTTACACCATGTGGTCAAGTATACACTTCAAAAACAAAGTCTTTCCAGATGTTTTTGGCATTTTTTGTCTAGTTTCTAGTGAACACCTTTTCAAATGAAACAAGACAACACTGGCTTACGAGAAACTAAGCCAGTGTTGCTTAGAGAAACTTTCCGCAAGACATAGGAGGTGATGTTTTCAGTCAATAATTTTTGAATATTGATACAAAATGTTCATTCCACTGGCAGATTTTTCTTTCATTTCTAGCAAGACATTTTTAGATTGGATATTTGACTTTAAACAAACTCCTGTATCCTGCAGAGAAGTTTCTTGTAAGCCAGTTTAGTCTTAATTTAAGTACTCGGAAACTTTTCTATGCAGTATGTGAATTATAATCTGTCAAAATGATGGATGACCTTCAGGCTTATCCAGCACCCTTCAAACAAAGTCAAAGACAGAAAATATTCTGTTAACCCTGCCCTTGCGTAAAGCTTTTTAAAGGTTTTATTGGCTCTTGTGGCCTTTATTTGCTAGTGAAATGACAGTAAAATGGGTATTGAGCGAAGGGGGAAGACATGTGGCACAAGTCTCCAGGCTGGGAAACCTGTGACAGTTGCGTGGAGAACTAAGGCCTCTAATGAGGGTTGTGCTTACTCCCTGCGCCACCACAGCACCCCATAAAGCATAAATATTATTGTATATGCGTGAATATGTTTTCAATTCCTACATTTTATTTAAACAGCAATGCTTTAGCTCAGCGCTATTTACTTTTAGACCATCGCACAAATCCAGTTAATCCCACCTCAGTGACAACTCCAAAAAAAATCCAGTCCAGTCTCACTATGATCCTGAACATGTGAGATCATGACTGATATTGGCTGTCACGCAGGTGGATATGAGAAGAAAACCTCAATATCAATGAAGCCAGTCATAATAAATCTATGATGGTTATTGATCTGTTTCTACCATCAGGTGTACAGAGAGAATTCATCATGGCTTCTTATCTCAGTGTCTGCTTCTGATGGACAAACATGCTGACTGGTCTGGCGGAAATGATCAAACACACACTGATAAAAAAAAAAAAAGTGTGTTTTCAGTCCATATTATTATGTGTTTCATTTATCTTCTGTTTCCATTTATCTTCTACACTGGAAGAGCAGAAGTAACAGACACCATGTGTAACACTCACAATGTGTTTACAGTTAATACAACAGACGATAGGACCAGTGCCAGGTTTGACTACTGGAGTAGAAAAAGTGGAAGTGTATTAATGACCACAGACCAGAAAATAAGTTTAAACTACCGGCTTATTATTTGTTGAGAAAAGAAAAAACACAACAATATTACAAACAGTTGACAGTGTCACAAAATCAAATTCAAAATAGTTTCCCTGTTTCTTCCAGAATAATTGATATAATCCCTGTTTGAATTTTTAAACCTAAAGTTATTGATTAAAGGACCCTATTTATTTACACCTAGGTTATATTTCTATTTAAGTTCAAGTTGATACTGTTAATCTATTTAATTTACAGTTTGTTTGGTTTCAATCTTTTGAAATCTATTTGTTATTTAGAGTTCTTTTCAAGAAGTTAAGGATTTTTAATTTCCTGTTTTAACTATTTCTTGTTTCTATTATAACACAACAGGCAATTTTACATTCCACACACTAACAATGTATACTGAATGCAGTTCAAAAGAGGAAAGAAATAAAACACAACAGAAACAATCCAGTAAAAGATCGAATAACTTGTGCTTTACACCAAAGTCTTTCTCTCCGATGATCCTGAAGGGTAAATCCCGTTTCTCTGAATCCACTGCTTTGTTTCAGCAGGAAAAAATGGGCAGATCATACCAGTTTGGATGATTCCAAATGTCCAGCAGACGGCGTATCTCCTACAAGACGACAGTTACAGGACTCCTGGGTTACGGCTCGCCATCTTGTTTCTTGTTAGCAGAATCCACTTAAGCAATTGACCCAGAATTTCCCGGTCCAACTTCCAGCAGAACTTTAAAAAGGCCTGGTTTAATAACCAACAAAGCATGACAAAAGTTCTTTTAACTCTGCTCTGTGCTGAATAAAGCAATGTACTCGCCAATTTGGCGGTTGAACATCGTGTGGGGGGAACATGCTTCACCCACAACAGCTCGTCCGTTACTTCCACGGGTTTTGAACATAAAACAACATACTTTAGCTTTCCGTTTCAATTAAATTAAATTACCTTACAAATAATATCCTTCACAGAAAATATAATACACTTTTGACCGTAGCAATCCGGTTGGCTGGAGCTTGTCACATGGCTACACATCAATGTGACCCTTCAGAATAAGAGATTTTTTCTCACGCCTCACCGTTTTAACTGCTGACAAAATAAATCTGTTTCATACAGTTTCAACCCAAACAAAATATCATAACATGAAATAAAACATTTGCAATGTCTGTAATTATTATCTTTTTTAAAATGTTTTTTAAACTATTTTAAACGCTATGTATTCTCTATTTATTTCCTATTTATGCATTTTATAGCTATTTATTATGAAAAGGCTTTTATTTAGTGAAGGCTATTTTAACCTGGGTTACACATGCAACAAATTAAAAGTAGCAACAGAACCATTTGTCCTTACTGAGCTCTACATAACCAACTCTGGGAAATCTGGGGGAAATCACCACATTCTCCATGTGCACCACATAATTTACAAGAGACTTCATAACTCCCGCGTCCTAATGCAGTCCTTCATGAAGAAGAAGCTTGGTGAGAATTCGCTACACAGAGTGAGGAGTGAATGGAGTTACTAACCAGCTGTCCATCTTGTCACTTGAATGTAAGTTAAGCAGCTTCTGAAAGGCACTCGCAGATTGGATATGTCATCAGGCATGACTCAAAGGCTCTCTGCGCACATAGATTTTCTTCTTGATGGTGAAACAGAGACAAAACACTGAAAAATCTATTGGAAGGTTAGGAACAGGGCTTGGAAGTACGAGCAAGGAAGCAAAAAAAAAGAGTTAAAATTATTCATGAAGGTGCAAAGAGACGTCAAAATTTTAAAGCGTTGAAATGACAACTAAGTACTCAACTTGTGACAAAAATAGGGCCTGTATGAGGGAACACAAAGATTTGAGAGAGAACAGAGAATATTTGAAAGAGAATGCAAGTATTACAAGTTTTCAGAACAAAGAAACAAAATTCTACTTTCAAACTGAAAAGTGTGCTCTCAACTTACAGCAGTAAAATTCTTCCGTAGGTTTGTACTTTAACACGTTTTGATTAATTAATTTAATAGATTTTAAGGCACACCATCCTGCAACCATGGTTTTTTTGTGTGTTTCTGGTGCATTCATACATTGCGGAAGTCATCTAACATACAGACGACTTCCACAATCAACACCAATGAACAATAAAGCTGCTTCTTTTGGAACACCGGGACTTAAGTTTTACTTTTGAAAAAATGTATATGATTTGAATCTGGAAAAGACTATTGTTGTGTTCAAGTTATACTATAAGGTTTTAGCCTATCAGTGAAGCTATTCTAGCCTAAACTAACATCTCAGTGCCGAACATATGGCAGCAGCACAGAGCTAAAAGCTAATGTTAATGTTAAAGCTAACTAAAGAAGTATTATCTCTAAAAGGTTCCATGAAACACTGGAAAGCTGAAAATCCATAACAACACTTTGCATCAGTCTGATTTTTAGTAATCTAAATATCTGATTAAAAACAATAAATACTTTTGTAGTTGAGATACTGTCTATTTATTCTATAATTTAGGAGCTAAAAGGGGATTTGAATTTAAAATTTAGCTTATTTTGTCAAAGTTTTCAATTAAAATACAATTTTGATTTTGTTTTTATTACTGACCCTCCATTGAACTTGTCTTAAAGTTTCAATTGATTCCTACCACTAAACATAGTGGTAGGAATAACCATTCATGTCTTTATGGTTATGAAAGGACTTGTATATTAATTAAACCCTAGAGGTCACCAGTTTTTTTAAAATATGGAAACATAATTGCTGCACTTTGACTTCCACACCTTTGTTCCCGATATACACACACTATTCGGGGCTGGAATGCATCAAAAGTGACATAAATGCTTTAAAGACATGACAGCAGCTTGAGGTATAACTACTTTCAGCAACATTTTATGACATGACTGCAGCAATATTCTTACTTTTTCTCTCTTTATGTAAACTAATGTAAGTCCCAGCAGCAAACAGCTGCAGTCAATGTTATAAAATGTTCACCATGTACAGGCCAAGCCGAAATTGCTGGTCTTCAGACTCCTTTGAAGATAACATCCACCGTCCGTCTCAAGACCAAATGTTATCAGACCGATCGCTGTTGACTCCTGAACCGGCCTTCAGACGAAACTTCTTATCTCAGGCCAGGGTCAGCCAATATTTCGCTGCTGCACAACCTAACATCAAGGCTTGTCTGGAGAGGCTTCATTTACACACACATCACTGCCTCTGCAGCAGGAACTTTAATAATATTACAGATTTAATCTTTGCACAGATTCGCACATTGCAGTTATTTCCAATGTATGACTTTTTTTTATAAAAAGTAAACTAATTCTGTAACACGTGTAAACCAAAAATATATGCTTATTCTTTTAGTAGGCTATTGCAGTTAGAATTTTCTTTTTCTTTCTTTTTTTTAGGTGAGAGTCCCAAGGAAAGTTATAAACTTATGCTATTATTTGAATAACATAAATTTTTGCATTTCCTATTATTTGAAGTAATAGTAAAAGATGGATTTAGAAAAAAATTTATATAGAACTCTATTGTGTCTTAAAAAGTTTGGTGCCTTTTTTTGATGGCCTAAGAAGGTAATTAGAAGTTTGTAATTGTGTGTTTGCTCATAAGTATGCCTGCATCACGTCCTGTCTGAATGCAAATACTGTAACCTCTCTGTGTTTCACTGAGGCCTCAGATACTTTTATGTAAAGTGTCTCTGGAAAAATAACTGGCAGGCTAATGTGATCTGAAATCAACATGAAGGAGTTTGTCATGTTTGTTCGAAGTGGAGGAACCACAGATCCAACACAAACAAACACGCTTCACAGCAGGGCTGGCGCGAACTAAATATTTTTCATCTAGGACTGATTTGTTGTTTTGTTTGTTTTGGGGTTGTTGTTTTTTTTTAACATTGATGGAAAAATCTGAAGGCTATCCGTTGTTTTGGCAAATTGAAATTTGCACACCTGACCACTAGTGGCAGACATAGTACAGGTAATTAAATATATCAGAAACAGATTCCCAGGAGATTGTCTGATCATCATCTCATACCTGGACACCGTAACGCGGAGGTCTTCGACGAGGGAGTCATGACTGCTACTGGTCACAACTTCCCCTTCTTATTAATTAGAAATATTTTGGGCTTTGTTCAAAGTTATATCTTTAAATATAGATTAATATATATTTAAAGATATATATTAAATATATATCATATATATATATATATATATGTGTGTGTGTGTGTGAGAAATTATGAGTCTCTTTATTATTTGTATTGAATACACCGCAATATGGTGTTTGTGTTTTGTGTATTTCTACTTAAATACTTTATTGTAAAATATGACATATATTGTTGGGGCTCCTCCCGGCTCCGAGTCTTATGCAATGGTGCAGTTGGATTTCCTCTTGTTGAGAATGCTTCTGGGCTCAGAAAACTCCTTGTTCAGAGAGCTTTGTAGGCCTTTGATGGCTTCAATTGGAAAAATGTTCCCTGATTTCAAAACTTTGCCTGAATTGGTGCTTGTCATTCCAGTTTCCAGTGAGGCAGCAGAGTTAAGATCTGGTGAAAGTATTTATTTGGAAACTGTATTTAAGTTATCTGTATGATGTCATTTGATATTCTGACAAACTGTGGAGGGGTCTTGAGTCATGCTGTTTCACAGGGCTCAATAATAAAAAACACTGTTGTTGAAAATGGACTAATATAAATGTGTGTGTGTCACTTTAAGAGCTCAGGAAGCCATTTGAGTAATGTTTACTGTGATTGGTTCATTGTAATTTTAAGCTGCCAATGTTGTTGTTAGAGCACATGTTGAGTGTTAGATGAGCAGAAAGGTGACGAAATAATCGTTGGAAACCATTCAGAGCTGTTTGTTCAAGAGATTGGGAATGTATAAATGAATAAAAAACACTCTCAGCTCTATTAAAGAAAGTTTGGACCTGAAATCTCTCCTGATCCTTTACCAGATGCTGGTGGTGGTGGCTGGACCATTTAAAGAACTAACACTACCCTTTGTCAGCTGGGCAAAGCTGGCTTACAAGTTGTGCTCACCTGATGTCATTCTTGCAAGCAAATTAGTTATTTTAATTTCATTCCCACCCCCCAAAAAAGAAAAAAAATTATAACGATCTCCATTGACAACATGATTTGAGCTCTCTGGGAACAAAACCTGATTGTATTAATTACAGTATTTTAGCATACACTTCCTTCACTCCTGACACTCCAAATCCCTTCCCATTGTTCAGTGGCGCCAAGCGGACTCCATCAGGCATCTGGGCAAGGTGACGCTGGCGCAGGAGCAGGACTACACAGGCCTCATCGTAGGCTGTGTGTGTGTCAGCGTGCTGCTGCTCTTTCTGGGATCACTGCTGATGTGGAAGAGGAACAAGCATATCGATGGTAAGACCAAGACACAGAGTCCTACCATTACAAATAAATTTTATACCATCTTTCATTCATAACAGGAAACTGGACATGTCTTTTCCTTGAAATACGTAGCCAGCTTTTTATAAAAAACAGCTATCAACGCCACATTGTTTAAAAAAATAACATTGTACACATGAGATCAGTTTCAGAAGGTTTTTATCCACCAAGAACAACCCTGTAGGTTTGGGGTTTGTTAAACATCCCAAACCTACAGGGGGCAGTGTAGTGCAAAATCAATCAATCAATCAATCAATCAATCACTTGCTGGTGTTATGTCTCTATCTTCCTGGTTTTAGTGAGAACTCCAGCAGCAGCTTCTGGATCAGCTGCAGCTGTTTGATTGATTTGTTGGACAGGCCTGTGAAGACGCTGTTGCAATAATCAATGCGACTAAAGATAAACGCATGAATGAGTTTCTCTAGATCTGGCTGAGACATTAGTCCTCTAATCCTGGAGATGTTAGAACCTATGTCAGCCAATGAGATTGCTTCAAAAACACCACGACTTCCTGGTAGGAATTAAACATGGCGACAGGAGGTTCATGTGGAGGTTTATTTTTTAGCAGACTGTAATATGCGGGACCTTAAATCTCGGTTTTCCCAGGTACGCACCCAAACACAAATACAAATCTTAGATCTCCACTTTAGTCAGATTTTATTTTTTATTTTTTTATACATAAATAATTGTCATGAAACTAAGTTTTCATGTGTACGAATGGCCCAAACGCATTGAAATACATTTGTTTTCATCAAATCGATCACATTCATCTCTCCTTCTCACTGCGCAAGCGCGCAGCAACATCAAACTTTAGCGCTACGAGAGTGAATGGGGAAGTTTGCGTGTTGCGGCGGAAAATTACCATGTTAAAATGCATCAAAACAACGAATCTAATATGGTATTTAAAAAACAAACACTTGACGGAGTTTGGCTCCATCGAGGCTCAATGCAGCAATAAAAGGACGAGATAGCAGGTAAAGCAGCGCACAACTAGCAACACTCAGCCGGATTAGCATCACGGTTAGAAAACTAAATCAACTGAGAAATAATGCAAGTTTTCGAGGTAGCGGTGCAAGACGCTGGTTCTGCTCTTGCTGTTGGATCGGTTCTACGTGCTACTGGTAGTAATATTTGACAGACGGAGTGTCAGGCTCAACCTCCATCAGGCAGTGAACGCTCACACCGAACAGCCGCTTAAAGCTGCAGCACACCTCAAACAAAACCATTTAGATATATAGTAAAACTTTCACTGTCCTAACAAGATAGATCATCTCTGGGGAAAATAATCGATCTCCTCTGCCCGCTTCCTGTGTTCTGCAGAATTACTCAGCTCGATCAGAACCAATCAGAACCAGCATTAATCAGCTGATAGCCAAGCTATCAGGAAGTTTTGATGTAGTAACTCAGGATTGTTTATTTTGATGCAACCTGCATTCGACTTTGAATTAATGTTTTCTGTATTACTTGATATTATTTGATATAAGCAGATTTATTTGACTAATAGTTTATGGAACTGAGAGCCTTACTGTTAAATATTATTTTACTGATTGCAGGTTTTTCAGTTGTCCTTTTGACTGAATAGTTGCTGTATTGTGCCTGCAAGAATTTTGCAAGTTTATGTCTATTTTAGGTGACGTTCTTGCCAGATAATAGTTTCTGTATTTTAATTATAAATTTGTATTTTGTCACTTGCACTAAGTTGTAGGTTTGCTTAGTTTTCTAAACACAATGGAGTTAGTCACTAAAGAAATGTTTTTCTTTTTTTTTTTTTGCTTGAATTTTTGTCTAATTATATAGACAGAAATTCTATATAAATTCTATGTATTAAATTATATAATATAATTATATTAATTTCTAATATAATTCTATTTATATAGACAGAAATTCATGACCATTTTCTTTGACCTGAAGTTCCAAGTCATTTTTTTCTAACCTGTGTGCATGTATGTCTGCTGGCTTTGTTTTGCCTGGTGGGTTTAGTGGAATGTCTTGTGTGGGATGTTCTGGTGGAAACACTTGCTTTTTCTCACTGATTTGTCTCTCTCTTTTTCTTCCTCTATGTTACCTCCTCTTTCTTCATCCTTGCTCTCTTCCATCTTCTTTCTCACCTTTCTTTCTGTCTCTGCAACATTTGTTTCCAGATCTGTCTGAGGTGTGGTATGATGGCCGGGGTCACATCCAGCATCTGGACAGGCTGGCTAACGCAAGGAGCGTCAGCCCCACTAACGAAATGGTCTCCCACGAATCAGTCGACTATAGAACAACCCTGCTGGAGGGTAAGCCCCTCCCCTTTTCTTCTTCTTCACGTGACTCCCTGTTCTCTCACTTCACCTCCCTCCTCCTATGTGCCTGCTCCCTTACCTGTGGACCTCAGGGGTTAGCTGTGCATGCCTTGTTGTGCACCTTTCACACTAACAGCAGCCCATATTATTGCGTCAGTTTAAGGTAAAATTGATGCATTTCTAACTTGGATTAAAAAGAATGTTCACGTAAGATGTTTTCTTCAATATTAAAGGGGCATTAATATGTAAAATCAACTTTTTTGAGGTTTACATCATGGCATAAACTCATTCCTTCACAACTCCCCCGCTCAGCTCCTCACACTAGCCAGGAGTAATTAGTAACCTGCTGAGCTCATTTTAAAGGGTTAATAGAGGAGCCGTCTTGTGATGACTTCCTGAAGGTGGAGTTTGAGAAAGAGCTGGCGTTTTTAAAGAGACAGTGACCCAATTTTAAGATGTTAAATTACTTGTTTAATTCAAATACAGCTCTGGAAAAAATTGAGACCACTTAAAAGTGTCAGTTCTCTGATTTGACTTTTTATGATATACAGTACAGTATGTTTGAGAAAAATGAATTATCTGAGCAGGGCTTTATTCCATGAACTACTGACATGTCAATGAAATTCCAAGAAAAATTGCATATATACACATATATATATATATATATATATATATATATATATATATATATATTGTCAAGAAATATTGTATATTATATATATTGTCAAGAAAATCCGAGATCATCCCACTTCCCCATGCTGGAGATTTTAAACTTAAACGTTTCAGAGAAAAGACTTGGGCAACCCTGAGACATTAGCCAAGACATCAGGACAAAAGGTCTCTAAGACAGTGATGGAGATGAGTTCATCTGTCCAAGCAGTTACCCAATAAAGCGAGCACAGCAACATTTAGCCAATGCAAATGCACCGAAAGCGGGTATAAACCCTATATAAGGGGAGAGCAAAAGAGGAATCTTTGGTTGGATCCTCCAGGCAGCTACGAGTCAAGACCGAGATGGACAAAGAACTCTGCAGCTGAAGAAGAGCCGGGGCCACAGAGCCGAAGACTGTCCTGCGCATGGGGACCAACCCATCAGCCCCGCAACATGTGGCTTCAAATCGCACTTCTCTCATCGGCTGGGTTCAGACCCCAAAGACAAAGATGAAGATCAAGGAAAAGATGAAGACCAAGGCAAAGATAAAGACCCAAGTCCTGTGTGACTTCACCATTGATGCAGAGATGACAGCTCATCAGACCAACAGAGATCCCTGCCTTCATCAATCATCCTCCTCCTCCTGCTGAAACACCTTCTTCATCATCAGACCAGTTCTGGGGTTGGAAACACCAAACTCCGTCCGTTTCTCTCAAAGGTTCCCTTTTTAGTTCTTAGTATCAGCATTAGGGAAAGATAGGCTAGATGATTGATTTTACTTATTTGATTATTTCTGCTACTGAATTAAGCTGTACTGACCCTTGCAAAATTGTTTTACTAATAAAATGTTGAGCATAAAGAAAATCTAAAAGATGTTGTGGACATTCAATTAATGAGTCACCTCAAAGTTCTTCGATGGTAGTAAAATAGCTACGATGTTTGATTCTGGGGAAGAAAAAGTAGAAAATGTTTTATAGGTTGCTTTAGCCCAAATTAAAACAACATCCTAGGGACTCGCCCGAGTCACTAAAACCAACCTGATTCAGTAACAAGTGCAAGTTGCAAAAAAGAGAAGGAGTGAAAGTTAACAGATGTGCTCTGTGAAACTAGTTGGCTGCAGGCTGCTCAGACTGGCTAATTCACAGGGGGAAGAAGGGTGGGACATCTGGAAGTAGGCCGTCAGTAACCAGGCGAATCCTTTCTCGATGTCATCTTAAACAGAGTTTACTTCAGTTCTGGATTGGGCAAATCCCAGCAGATTTAGGAAACTCAACTCACCCTTTAGACGGTGTGCTGGTAGCACATCTCCCCTCTCAGAAGAGGAAGTAGTGACTGAGAGAGTAGAGAGTGAAGCGGGGAGGGGGTCACGGCAACGCCAAGATATATATATATCTTTTATATATATACGTATATATAAGGACTAGGGAAGGAATGGTTACTTCGACATCCCCAGTCAACACTAAGCGCTAAACAACTAGTAGCTCAGTGTTCCAACATCCGCAAACGGCAACTGCTATCACAACTTGAGATTGACGAGATACAACACAAATGCTACGGCAAAAGGGAGGAACCCGGATGTCAGAACTGTGGGGACTTAACTACAAGTCCCCACCCAGTGAGGGGATACACGGTCCCATTGAGCGAATCAGAGCTGAACGAGACAGCTGCTCACCTGAGAGAGAGAATCATGACCCGAATGACAACCAGGCCTCCCCGGCGCCAATTACAACGGCTGAGTGAAGTACCATCAGAAAGTCTCATTGAGAATGTGAATGCAGCATTGAGAACGATCCCTACCAATACCATAACAGAAACCAATGAGCTGATCTACAACTCAGCATCAGTGATCCTTGAGATGCTTGGCTATAAGAGCAACCATGAGACCCAATACCCACCATGGAAAAGACGGTTAGAGGCTAAAATCAAGGTAACAAGGAGGGAAGTGAGCCAACTGTCAGCGCTCCACAAGGGTACAATGAAAAGACAAGTACCCAGAAAGTACAGGCAGATGCCCATACCTGAAGCACTCGAAACTGCCAAACAGAGGCTCCAAGCCTTGGCCAGCCGCCTAAAGAGATACACAAGAGAGAATGAATCCAGAAGGATTAATCAGCTCTTCTCCACTCAACCAGCTAAGGTGTACTCTCAATGGCAGGGTAATAATAACAACAGAGCAGACCCACCAAGGCTGGAGACTGAACAATACTGGAAAGGCATATGGGAAAGGGAGGCGTCCCACAACAGCAATGCACAGTGGTTGATCTCTCTACGAGAGGACCATAGCAACCTCCCTGAGCAAGCCCCGGTAACCATCACTGTGACAGATGTCCAAGAAAGAGTCTCAGGTATGAAAAACTGGACAGCACCAGGGCCTGACATGATCCATGCCTACTGGCTAAAGAAACTCACTGCCCTCCATGAGCGACTGGCAGGCCAAATGAACCAGCTGCTACAAAGTGGGACTCACCCTGAATGGTTAACTGAAGGGCGAACAATCCTAATCCAGAAGGATCCATCAAATGGTCCAGTCCCACCCAACTACCGACCAATAACCTGCCTCTCCACAACCTGGAAGCTCATGTCAGGCATCATAGCGGCCAAGATAAGCAAACACATGGAAAACACATGAGCACGGCACAGAAAGGTATCGGTGTAAATAGCAGAGGAGCCAAACACCAACTCCTCGTAGACCGCACAGTTGCCCAAGACTGCAAAACCCGACACACCAACCTGTGCATGGCTTGGATTGATTACAAGAAACCCTATGACTCAATGCCGCATACTTGGATCATTGAATGCTTAGAGATGTATAACATCAACAGGACTCTGAGAGCAAACACAATGAGGCTGTGGAAAACCACCCTTGAAGCCAACTGCAAACCACTTGCACAAGTGTCCATCAAATGTGGCATATACCAAGGAGATGCTCTGTCCCCGCTACTGTTCTGCATAGGCCTGAACCCCCTCAGCCAAATTATCAACAAGACTGGCTACGGATACCGACTCAAAAATGGGGCCAACATCAGTCACCTTCTCTACATGGATGACATCAAGCTGTACGCCAAGAGTGAGCGAGACATCGACTCACTGATCCACACCACCAGGATCTACAGCACGGACATTGGGATGTCATTCGGACTAGAGAAGTGTGGTCGGCTGATTACAAAGAGGGGGGAAGGTGATCCGCACAGAAGGGGTCTCACTCCCAGAAGGAACAATAGCAGACATAGAGGACAGTTACAAGTACCTAGGTATACCACAAGCAAATGGCAACCTCGATGAGGCCACAAGGAAAGGAGCCACAGCTAAATACCTCCAACGAATGAGGCAAGTCCTGAGAAGCCAGCTCAATGGCAAGAACAAAATCCGTGCGATAAACAGCTATGCCCTGCCAGTAATCAGATACCCTGCTGGAATAATTAGCTGGCCAAAGGAGGAGATAAAAGCCACAGATATTAAGTCTAGAAAGCTACTAACAATGCATGGAGGGTTCCATCCCAAATCCAGCACCCTCAGACTGTACACGAGCCGCAAGGAAGGAGGCAGAGGACTAGTGAGTGTGAGAACCACTGTCCAGGACGAAACAACTAAGATCCATAAATACATCAGAGACAAAGCCTCAACAGACAATGTGCTCAGTGAATGTCTGAGACAACAGGGAACGGAGGTTGAAGTCCCAGAGATACCATCATGGGAGGACAAGCCCCTACATGGGATGTACCACCAGCAAATAACCCAAGTGGCTGATATCAGTAAATCCTACCAATGGCTGGAAAAAGCTGGGCTCAAGGACAGCACAGAGGCCCTCATCATGGCCGCCCAGGAACAGGCCCTAAACACCAGAGCAATAGAGGCCCAGCTCTACCACACCAGACAAGACCCAAGGTGTAGGTTGTGCAAGGAGGCCCCTGAGACAGTCCAGCACATAACAGCAGGGTGCAAGATACTGGCAGGGAAAGAGTACATGGAACGACATAACCAAGTGGCAGGCATAGTGTACAGAAACATCTGTGCAGAATATGGACTGGAAACCCCGAGATCAAAGTGGGAAACACCCCCAAAGGTGGTGGAGAACACCAGAGCTAAGATCCTGTAGGACTTCCAGATCCAGACAGACAGAATGGTAATGACGAACCAACCAGACATTGTCATAGTGGATAAACAACAGAGGAAAGCCGTTGTGGTAGATGTAGCAATACCAAGCGATTGCAACATCAGGAAAAAGGAGCATGAGAAACTGGAGAAATACCAGGGCCTCAGGGAGGAACTGGAGAGGGCCTGGAAGGTGAAGACCACAGTGGTGCCTGTGGTCATCGGGGCCCTCGGGGCAGTCGCCCCCAAACTGGAGCAGTGGCTACAACAGATCCCAGGAACAACATCAGACATCTCAGTCCAGAAATGTGCAGTCCTTGGCACAGCCAAGATACTGCGCAGGACCCTCAAGCTCCCAGGCCTCTGGTAGAGGACCCGAGCTCAGAGGATAAGAACCACCCGCAGTGGGTGAGAAGGGAATTTTTTTATAGATAGATAGCTGAAGTTAACATAGTTAGTTGATTTAGCTATAAAATGGAACTGTCCCTTCTAATGGTCCTTTAATTAATAATAGTCAATAATCTAGCAGAGGTTATAGAGTAAGTCTATTCCCAAACAAACATCTTAGGATCTGGAGGCCTAGAAAAACATAAAGCAGATTGTTTTTTTATTTTTTGTTTTGTTTTTTTAAAGCTTGCTCAGATAAATCATTTTTCTTAATAGTAACGCTGAGGTACTGGTTATGGACTGGTGACCTGTACATGGTCCCACCTTTCACCTAATGCCTGTTGTAAGATAGGCCCCGCCCCCATACCAGCCAGACCAGCTAAGTGTGCATAAACGGTGGATGAATGGACGAAGCAATATCTTGACAAAGTAGACCAAAGCAGGGCTGTTTGGCAGTAATACAAACCACCCTGTTTGACTTCATTGTCATACATGGTGATGATAATATGGGAGTTTCACAGAATCTCATTGCTGTCCTTGATCAACCAACAAACTGCTGTTGTTTCAAAAATTCGAAAACACACCAGACCAATCACAAAACTCAACGCAACTCAACATGAAAATAGAGACAGAAAAGATCAACCTAAATATTAAATACTGAGAAACTACAGATTAAGTATTTGGAAACTACAAACTCTGTATAGATATAAAGTCTAACAAAACATGATGCACATCTTCTCATCTAGCATGCGTCAATAATCTTTGATGTGGTCTGTGGCGCCTCTTGTGGGTTCTGTTCTGGTCCTTAGGGGCACTGACGGGCTCCTGGTTTTTTGATCCCCTTGATAATAGCTGAAGCAATGTCTGTGCTGGCCTTGGCCCCTGAGAGGCTGCGTTCACTGAGCTAATGTTTGCCTTCAGGGAAAGTTAGCATTCAGGACATTTGACCTCACTCTCTATTTCAACTCTGGATCTTGTTCTGGCTTTTCTGGAGAAACTTCCACATTTATTACCCCTCTGTTAACAAAGTCGGTTGTTCCTTCCAGCTCCGTATTTGTGTCTGTGTAGCTGTCCCTCTCCGATCACATAGCACACCTTGACATGCGGAGGTCAAGGTGTTGTGACATAGCAGCAGACCTCTGAACCCCCTCCTTCTCTCTTTTTGTTTCTGCTTCTCCAGATCAGGGTGTTGACAGGCCTGAGACATGTCGGGCAGCTCCTCCTATCTACAGAGCCGATGGGGAGCTGCTGTCTCCCAGACTGGGAACACTGGGAGGGGGGCTGGGCCTGGGCATGGAAGGCGACCTGGTGTCCCCCCTGTTGATGGCTCCAGTTCACATCGATCCGTCCTGTCTCCACCCAGACCTGCTGACTGAGGTGCAGCATGTGGTGATTGCAAGGGAGCAACTGCTGCTTCATGTCAACCAGATCATCGGCAGAGGTCAGTGGTCAGTTGCCGGTATGTCAGGTTTTGGTCACAGGTTTACATAAAAAATATTTAATCTAAATCAGATTGTCAAATGATATTCAGAGTCAGTCGTTCCTATGCTACAAAGTCCACAGGTCCTTTGATTTCTCAACAAGCCCTCATCACCTCTCCCCTCTTCCACCATGCTTGGAAGTTTGATGTCTCTGCCAGCATGTAGTGTTTCAACATGGATATGCATTATGACCAGACACCTCTTCTTTGATCTTATCTTTCCAAATAATGTTGTTCTGGAAGTCTTGTGCTTTTATACGATATTCATATGCTAGAGGATTTCTGCTTGTGATTCTTACAGAACAGTGATGCTAACAGGACTAACAGGATGTGTGCTAACAGGAAAGCAGCTTCCTGAACAGCAGCCTCCTACACTTCAGTACCTTTGTTTATATTTAGATAAAAGAAAAATGTTTGCATATTTAAACACGTCTCTGCTTGCATTTCCATAGAACATAAAATCACACAAATTGAAATTTTGAAAACAAATTCACTTGATGTAAACACATTCTTTGATTAAGAAAAAGTTTTTACACTGTGATGAGGTAACTGAATCATCCATCCATCCATCCATCCATTTTCCGTCACCCTTCTCCCTAACGGGGTCGGGAGTTGCTGGTGCCTATCTCCAGCTGCGTTCCGGGCGAGAGGCGGGATACACCCTGGACAGGTCGCCAGTCTGTCGCAGGGCAGGTAACTGAATCATGATTTATGTAATTTTGAAAAAGTGCAGTGGAAACACGAGTTACGTGATCAGCAGCAGGATGTTACTACAGGTGAAAACGACAAAGAAGATGGCAGGAAGTTTTTGGGGTTTTTTCTCGCAGCATTACAAGGTTCAGAGAAAATTGTTTGATTACAATATGTTGAATCCATAGGTCCTCTGTAAAATTGCTGACTATAAGTTCCCCAAAACTCTGCATACTTAGTCGCTCCCAGGTAGGCGGGGCTTGTCGCCTCAACATCTGAAATAGAAGCCAACGTCTCCTCTGAGTGGCTGATAGATGATGAGCACCACGACTGAATTATGAATATATTTCATGTAACTGGTTACATACATATCAATTTTTAATGACTTATCACATGAATTGAATGCACCTATTCATGTGTGATTTTGATATTTTTATTGTTATTATTTAATGGAAACATTGCAATTGCACATCAGCAGAATATCAACAAGAATTTTATGGCTGTTAGTGCTTTACTCAGTAATAGCATTCACACTGAAGAATGCTGCTGTTAGCACAAACCATTAGCAATTAGCTGATTCCCATGACTTGATGATCCCTTTATCATCGGTACCTTCTGCAGTAAATCCAACCTGATTCCAGAACTTGAGAAATAATTACAACAGATAACAGCTGAGAGTTAATCCACCCTTCATGCTTGTGTGCTTTTACTGTATGAGATTTATGTTAAAGTTAAAGTGCTTGCTTTATAAAACTTGAAGCTTGACATGCAGACACCAGATAAGCCTGTTTTACCAGGTAGGTGGGTTAGCCGACATATCAAATGTAGCATCAAACTGAGAAAGACCCTTAACACCGTAATGTTCCAGAAAAGCAGCATGTTTGCCCCCCTCGTATGAATTTATCCCCTGAAGCCTGGATTTGGTGGCTTCAAAGTGGTGTAGGATGATTTGTTCTCAGCTAATGTTCCCAGGGTCCATTGTGGAGAGCCGTAACTCAACACTGCCAGCCATCTGCGGGGACGTGATAGCAGAGCGCTGCGCTCATTTCGGTCCTGCACCCTTCTCAGGCTGGACCGAGGCCCCTCATCTTAACTAGGAGATATAGTTCAATAAAACACACAATAACTCAGAGGGGCTTGACGCTGGTTATTAGGCTGTGTGGGATATTAATGAATAAAGCCTCAGATTGGGTTACTTAGAAGGAGCTGATTTATTGCGGTAGCAACTCAAGAAAGTTTGCTGTTTAGAATGAAACACTTTTACGGATCAGAGGGATTATTGTTACACAATTTGGAGAGTGGAGAAGAGGAGGGCTGCAATTCAGTTCAATTATTTCATCGAGATCAACATGTAAAACAACGTTGGATGTTTTGTACAAAGGTTTCCCAGCCACTAAATTTGCAAACCCAGACCATTATTAATAGACAGCAAAATTACAACTAAAGATCCTTGTCACACACACAAGCTGACTTCCCAATGACCATAAAAAGGCCCAATTAAAATTTAGAAAAGAAATTAGCTTAGTGGAAACACGCCAATTTATAAAAAAATTTGTTTTTTGATCAAATATTTTGCCGTTAGGATGAGGTGGGGATTTTTTGGGGCGTATCGAAATTGATTTATTTGGCAAAACTGCAATGAAAACACTTTTATTTGTGTCACACATGTCACACGATCAACACATTTATGATTGAAACACAGCTACTACTGACAAAATCATTGAAATTCTGACTATAAATAGGGAAAACATGAAAATACATATTAGAGAAAACTAATTCTTAACCTCAAAGTAGGTTCTTAAAGATAAGCAGCTAATTTTAGTTAGTGGATGTGTGAGCTCATCTTTTCTAGGTGTTCTGTTGGTGTTTCTGTGACAACAATGCCTCCTTCACATTACATCGTACTTGAAGTTCCTCGTATATAAATGACTGTGGTATCACCATGTGAACCTTGTCTAGGCTAAAAACATCTCAGCACTCACAGGTTTGAACAGGAGTGTTTAAACTATTGATGCTGACTTATTCTGACTAATCTACATCATGTTGTAACATGCAGGACACTTTGGCTGTGTTTTCCATGGAACGTTGCTGGAGCCGGATGGGCAGAAACAGCATTGTGCTATAAAGTCGCTAAACCGTGAGTAAAAGCTTTGTTAGCATTTGTTTCTTTGTCAGGTTAGGGGAATGATGAAACAAGTCGTGCAGAGCAGAGGTAAGGGTTTTAGGAATTCCTGGAAGATCGGGCCATAAGGAGGATTAGGTTTATCTGTAGCATTTATTTGCAGATAAATCCTTCTTGTGATATGCATAAACCTTATTCTGTATAAAGATGTATATATATATATATATATATATATATATATATATATATATATATATATATATATATAAATGTATATCCTGAGAAATTTCTGATCTCCAACACTGATACAAACTTTTGAAATGCAAAACCAGCCAATACTTTGATTTTTGAGTCATACATGTTGGTGGGAGACCAATGATGTGGGCTTGTTTGTGCAGCTCTATGTTCCCAAGCCCACAGCAGCCATGTTGGTGACTGTGTATAACCACACTATTTCATAATATTACATATATATCAATCCAATGCAGACAAACAACTTTGATTTGTTCAGTGCAGTTAGGAGTAGAACAGTCAATGTAAAATAAATGATAAAAAATTGACAAAAAACAACAGGTTGGCCATATCGAAATTGGTCAAACACAAAAAAAAATCAACCGCACGTGTTGATCTGTTTTTTTTTTTTTTTTTCAAATGGTTCAGGAATTGTAGTTAGTAATTCTAAATGTAATATAAAATAAATACTGTATATTCACGACCATAAAGGCGCACCGTACTAAAAGGCGCAGTCTCAGTTATGTGTGCCATTACTGTATGTAACACACACATAAGGCACACCTGATTATAGGGTGCGGGTTTTATATCCAATCCATGCCCACACTTCCCCCTTTAACGTTCTCATGGTGTTCTCTACTACGTCCGCCTTACAACAACACACACAGGGTGCACTGCACTATAGGGTGCGCCATCAGGTTGTCAGGTGTCCATTTTCTGTTTTTTTTTTACATTAGCTTATTCAGTCATTTCAAATCCTAAAATGTGTGTGTCAATAAGAAACAATGTTAAACTATTCCGTATTAACTGTACACAATTTAGTTTGAACAAAGACTATGTGAAGCTGCTTTGATTGACGCTGCCGTCTGCAGTAAACCACCAGAACAGCTGCATTTCTCTAGAGCTCTGCCAAGACGGACAAGGATTGTTTGGATTTTGTTGTCAGATCTGCAGCAACATCAGATGTTATGTTTCTGCTTTCTAAGTTCTATAGTTGTTTGAAAAAAAATAATCCCTCCATCGTTGATCCACCAACATTTAGAATGCAATTACTTTTCTTACAGTGTCCCAGACATAATTCTTTCACTTAGAGGAAAAGGGAAGTATTAGCAAAAAATAATGACATATAAACTTGCTTTAAAAAAATCCAGGCTAACCCTTTTAGTCAGTTCTGGTCAAATGTAATTACCAAAATTATTTATGTTTATTATATTTCTCAATAGATTTTACATGATTACCTGTAAAATCTATTATAAATGGAAATGGTTTTTGAGAGCTAAAGTTATGAACATTAATTTGGGATGTAAAACAGATTAGGGCATTTAGCCTGATAGAATTGGAAAAGAAGATCATTAGTCTTTTTGTACAGTGCTGGGTTTAGTCCTAATAATTAGTTGCTTCTGATGACTGATGCATCCTTGGTTACAACAGAAACTACTCTGTGCTCCGTGCTCTTGTCTAAACAAGCACGGCTCATCTGTCTACACTGTACTACATCCTTACTGTATGATATCACTGCGCCCACAGTGAGATTACGGCTCTTTTCCCATCATAGCCCACTGCCCCTTTCAGCTCGGCCTAATGGTGATGAATGAGCATCCAGTGGTGAGGACCACATTAGGGTCCCGGCTAATCTTGTAACCTGTCAGTTGGAGCAGGCAGATTGATGCTGAAACAATGTGGAGGAATCACCCATCTACTCAGAGGAAGCCTCATGCTACGGGGGGCTCAAACTGCCTTGGTCTGGTCTGTGGGGATTTAAACCTTCTTTTCTTCATTTTGCCACCAGTCAATGCAATTTTTGGCTTTTATTTCTTTTAAATCCTCAAGAGACTGCTTTGATCATAAGCTAGTGCTTTGTGAAAATTAAAGTGAATAGATAAATAGTTAGGACCGATTTAGTAAGTATGTTACTTGTCAGCTCATCTCTATCTGTCGTTGAAGCCTGAAACATAGGTAAAGCTAATCATCTGCCTTAAAAGCCTCCACTTCTACCCACATTTCATCAGAGTCGAACAAGTTGGTTCCCAGAAACAGGGACACATGGAGAGAATTGCCAGTGCAACCCTGCATTGCCAATGGGTGATGGAGTCGTTTCTTACCTAGCTCTCTATTCTTGTCTTTATTACCCAAAGGTGACCTTCCTACTGATGTTAAATCTAGAGTTGCTTTATATTTTCAACTCCAGTCTGATCAGTTACAGTCATGGAAAAAGAAATGACACTTTTTCAGTTCTACTGCAATATGTATCCAATGTTGACAACTATTCACTCACCAATTCAAATAATTGACGCTGGACATCTGTGGTGAAATGTGGAAATATTTATTATATGTGGTTATGTTTATTCAATTAAAAATGTTAACTAAGAAAAACTCATCTCCAATTCATAGTGCAGCAGATAGAGCGGCTGCTCCTGTCGTCTTTTATCAAACGCCTTTTCTTTTTTCTTTTATCGCTTAAAATGAGTCCATAAACTATCACCACCTGAACACCATCGCTTCACGCAGACGCTTGCCCTGTCAATGTCCTGAAGGTGTTGCCGTCTTTAGGCTTCTTTGTTTCTATTTTTTTCTGCCACAGGCTTTTATTGCAAAGTGGCTTCTCAGAATCTGATAAAACAATGATTTACAAAAATCAGTGCTTGGAAATCAGCCACATATTTCAGATCGATGCATCTCTAACAAATCAGATGTGGATCCAATAAAGTTAGAAAACGTCAGGAAAAAGAAACCAGACGAAGGTCTTAAAATGGAAATGTTTCAGTTCATCATCATTGTGTTTGATTATTCTGAATTCACGTTTGGGATGTTGGGGGTTTTACTGGATTTTCTTCTGGAATCGGGATGTTCGTGTGTGGCGTGTTGCTCCTGCCGTGTGGCTGGACACACGAACCGATCGAACCTGTTGGACTTTTATCAGCTCTGTGGTCACAGAGGTTTGGAAAATCGGCCGACAATCCTTAAATCGTGCCGAGTGAACCAGACTTAAGCTCTACTCCTCTCCTCTCGTCTCGACCACTGCCCTAACGCTCGGACTCCGGTCACCATGGTAACGCTTACATATCCCTTCAAAATAAGATACAGATGCGCCACAAATGAACATTTTACTTTCGTGAAAATTTTAACTCACGATTACTACTAATGGGAGCCCTGAGCTTGTTTGTCCCATCTGGGAGTGATGAGAGACAATGACACCCGAAGTGTTGCTTATGCTCAGGGAGCTACTTGGTCTCTACGTGGAGAAGCAGTTTGAAAGTTCATTGCCTCATTAACATCCGGTCACCATATCATGCAGAGTGAGCGTGGAATGTGGGAATCACCAACCGTGATAAATCCATTCTGCTGTCTTTTCTCTGGGCCTTTTCCCTTCGCAAAGAAACTTTCCAAAGAATCTGATCTGATTCTGACTCATTTTGCTGCTTGTGGCTCAATGTTGGCGGCAAGACATAACCGAGAGAATCCAGTTAAAGGATTTTCAAAATAAAAGATCCTCCAGACTCACATAATACATAAAATGGAAATATTTAATTATTTCTTGCGCGGCCCGGTACCAATTGGTCCACGGACCTGTACTGGTCCGCGGCCCGAGGGTTGGGGACCACTGTTATAAGGAAGTGAATCTTTCGACAGGATGCATCTGCATCTTTTACGGTACAGCGTCAATATGGAGCCTCAAGGCAAACGAAAGGTTTTGTATTTTGGGACCATTTTGATCTTACATCAGAAAATAAAGTTTTTGTTATCACTTTGTTGTTGTTTCATCTGGTTCTTTTAAGTTTCTCCAAATTCAGCTGAAATTGAATCTTAGTTTACTTTCATATTATGTCCTGCAGTCTAAGTGTTGAATATGTTTGACAGAAATGTCTTATTTAAATAAATCCACCTCCTCAATCCTGAGGCATCATAGGGCATCAGAATGAATCCCAGATACACCTAAATAAACCTAGATAAACTCAGGTTTTCTACAAATTACTCAGTTGCTTTTCATGAATTATTTTATATAAATGTATTGTTTACTTCATTTTATTTTCTACAACTTTTTAAAAAACCCAGTCCACAAGCATTCTCATTCCAAATACGTTCACTTAAATTTTCACTTTATGGTACATGTTCACATTATTTATTAACAATATCTAAATTGAAAAATATATTTTCAATTTAACTGAAGATATGACATAATACGGTATATAATATATAGTGAAATACAATGACTTAAATCTTATTGTACAGAGTAGGTCATCAAATCAGTCTGTTAACTACATTGCCTGTAGAGATTTTTAATGTCCAGCAGGTGTCAGTATTCAGTGACACAGTATCGAAACAGTGCCAATACAATTTTGCTTTGGGTCGAAACGCTTCATGATGCCTCATTTACCCATCATTACAGCGCAGCATGACGTCTTAGTCGTCCTACATAAATTTTGGGGGGTTATACACTGAGACAAAAACAAGATTGATTTTCAACCAGAGAAAGGAAGAAAAGTAAAAAAAAAAAAATGTGACAAGCTACTACCATGTACAACGCTATTCTAGAATCCAGAATTTAAAATCCACAACACTTTCCGAGTCTCCTCCTATTTTAATATTTTACGAGTATTTGTGTTTCTCGGAGCATTACAGGGTCTGATCTTGTGACAAACCTACTGGAATGTCTACTTTTGGGAAGAATGACAGCTATTCTACACATTTTCCATTTTCTAATAAATCTATTCAAGAGCTGTATTATTTTTTATCTACAGGAATTACAGACTTGGAAGAGGTTTCCCAGTTTCTGAAGGAGGGTATCATTATGAAGGACTTCAGCCACACCAATGTTCTCTCTCTGCTGGGCATCTGCCTTCCACCTGAGGGTTCACCGCTGGTGGTCCTGCCCTATATGAAGCATGGTGACTTGCGCAACTTCATCCGCGACGAAGTGCATGTAAGAGAGTGCAGCAAAAGTCTTGTCCTCTTACGCCATCTGTTTAGGCGTTGCATTGGTTTGATGATGGACAAATGTCCATTGGCAAATGTGTTTGTCTCACAGAATCCAACAGTAAAGGACCTGATGGGCTTCGGACTGCAGGTCGCCAGGGGGATGGAGTACCTTGCCAGCAAGAAGTTTGTCCACCGTGACCTGGCTGCCAGAAACTGCATGTGAGCTCGTTTGGATTATTTTATACCACTCAAGAATTTTATCCAATAACTACACGATTAAAAAAAACAAAAAAAAATGTCTACAGAAATGTTGAAAGCACTGTAACAAAACACTTTGGATTTTTCTTGGTTGACAGCTTAAAACTTTCCTCACACTTTTTTGTGTATCTAAACGCTCCTGACTTCTGAAAAACTTGACTTTCTATTGTTTTGCCAACATTCATTACAATGTAATGTAGACAGAAGAATGAAGAAATAGAGATGGTCATGTCATTCATCATTTTTTATTCCCACTTATTGTCACATAATAGACTTTTAAAATTCACAAAAACTTGCAGAAGTTGTGAAATTTTTTACTTTTATCTGCAGAATAAATGTCCATTAATGTCTAAATTCATTTATCCCTGTAACTTCAATCACTGTGTGGCAAAATATTTCCAGATTTTCAGTTACAAGAATGAACGCATTTTTGTTTTTAATTATTTTAAATTTTCATAAAGAAATGGTGTGGATTGTCAGACATGTCTTCCAAAACAGAGGATGGATTATTTTTATTACTATTATTATTCGATTCCTCCTTTTGTAAAGCCAGTTACTGACACAGTTATAACCAGCTTTCAGGAAACAGTAAATGATGCTGCGTTTAAAAAATTTTTAAAAATCTGACAATCTGGTACATTTCATAAATGTACCTAAACATGGGTACATTTTTCACCATAGTTGCATATTTTAACCTTAGATTGGTCAATGTTAAAATATGTGCTAATTTTGTCATTTGAAAGAGACGCTATTAGTTTAGCAGGACAAATGATATGCAAACTCTGCTTTGCAGGTGTCATGTGCAAGCAACAGCCTGTCAGACCACAGATATTCCAGTTTTATAGATTAAAAATAACAGTTTTTGAACATAAAAGACGTTTAATCCAGCATTTCAGAAAATGACCTTTTTGTTGCTCAATATATAGAAGACATGTTCTGTTGGTTCTTGTATGTGTGGGAGAGAAAGGAAAATAAAGGCAAAGGTAACTAACCATCTCACCACAGAACGTAATGGTATGCTTTCCTTGCCAGGCTGGATGAGAGTTACACAGTAAAGGTGGCAGACTTCGGCCTCGCTAGAGATGTTTACGACAAAGAATACTACAGTGTCCACAATAAGAGCGGCGTCAAGCTGCCCGTCAAGTGGATGGCCCTAGAGAGTCTCCAAACCCACAAGTTCACCACCAAGTCAGATGTGGTGAGAACGCTTTCATTAATTGCTTTAAAATGCAAAGGTGTCACAGGGCTTGGCTTTAAGGAAGAACTTACCTTTATGTTGAGAGGTTTTACAAATCATATTGTAAGTGGACGCTTAATGTTGAGGTTAATTTGTGTAGTATCTGAAAGAAATAGCTGAGGCATGCAAAGTTGCACAAGGTTTCCCCCAGAAAACCTGCTAAGCCCTTTGGTTAGGGGCTGGGCCAGTCATTCATCCAGCGGCCCATTGTGTTTTTGAGTTAAAAATGTTTAAAGTTGACTGGAAATTTGTAAATATCACTTTATAATTATGTGTTATTGGAAGATTAATACCTGAACACCACCTATAAAGTCTTAGACTGGTGAGAGCACAAGTAAAGCCTGATGATCCGCCAGGCTTATAATGCACTGAGAGAAACCCCCTGCATCTAAAAGTCTTGTTTTTTTAACCAGACAAGCAGAATACTGACCCAAACAACATGTTATTTCAAACACGAAGGTGGAGGAATAATGTTTTGGGGGTTTTTTGCAATCATACAACCAGGACAACTTCCAAGCAACTGCGTCAGCCATCAACTCGTCTGTATGCTGGGTTGAGGCAATGTTATTATTAGCCTAAGTACGGTCATTATTAAAGTAAAGACCAGATATTTTCTCTATCACAACTTTATCTTTTGATTAAGCCTTTCACAATAAGAAAATCAGTTATATATATCTAATATATATATGACTGAATAACTCAATACATAAGGCATCAGTATATCACCCGAGAGGGCGGGGTTCGAATCCAGTCTGGGTCCTTAGGCAAGACCCTTCAAGCTACTGCCTACCTCATACCATGAGAGATACTAAGTTGCATAACATGCCGGCTCAGACGTCGCCCGGCCAAACAAGGTCTGCGCCAGGTGTTGGGGGAACCAGAGCACCTTGATGACAAATGGGCTACTGGAACAAGACGGAAATGGGCGAGAGATGAAAATGTGGATCTGTTGGAATGCTACTACTCAAGTAACCCTAGTCAGAGAGGTTACATGCAAAGACTGGGGAAGGAATGGTTACTTCGACATCCCCAGTCAACACTAAGCGCTAAACAACTAGTAGCTCAGTGTTCCAACATCCGCAAACGGCAACTGCTATCACAACTTGAGATTGACGAGATACAACACAAATGCTACGGCAAAAGGGAGGAACCCGGATGTCAGAACTGTGGGGACTTAACTACAAGTCCCCCACCCAGTGAGGGGATACACGGCCCCAGTGAGCGAATCAGAACTGAACGAGACAGCTGCTGACCTGAGAGAGAGAGAATCATGACCCGAATGACAACCAGGCCTCCCCGGCGCCAGTTACAACGGCTGAGTGAAGTACCATCAGAAAGTCTCATTGAGAATGTGAATGCAGCATTGAGAACGATCCCTACCAATACCATAACAGAAACCAATGAGCTGATCTACAACTCAGCATCAGTGATCCTTGAGATGCTTGGCTATAAGAGCAACCATGAGACCCAATACCCACCATGGAAAAGACGGTTAGAGGCTAAAATCAAGGTAACAAGGAGGGAAGTGAGCCAACTGTCAGAGCTCCACAAGGGTACAATGAAAAGACAAGTACCCAGAAAGTACAGGCAGATGCCCATACCTGAAGCACTCGAAACTGCCAAACAGAGGCTCCAAGCCTTGGCCAGCCGCCTAAAGAGATACACAAGGGAGAATGAATCCAGAAGGATTAACCGGCTCTTCTCCACTCAATCTGAGTTGACCTTGGATCAGCTAAGGTGTACTCTCAATGGCAGGGTAATAACAACAGAGCAGACCCACCAAGGCTGAAGACGAAACAATACTGGAAAGGCATATGGGAAAGGGAGGCGTCCCACAACAGCAATGCACAGTGGTTGATCTCTCTACTAGAGGACCATAGCAAAGGAGGAGATAAAAGCCACAGATATTAAGACTAGAAAGCTACTAACAATGCATGGAGGGTTCCATCCCAAATCCAGCACCCTGAGACTGTACACGAGCCGCAAGGAAGGAGGCAGAGGACTAGTGAGTGTGAGAACCACTGTCCAGGACGAAACAACTAAGATCCATAAATACATCAGGGACAAAGGCTCAACAGACAATGTGCTCAGTGAATGTCTCAGACAACAGGGAACAGAGGTTGAAGTGCCAGAGATACCATCATGGGAGGACAAGCCCCTACATGGGATGTACCACCAGCAAATAACCCAAGTGGCTGATATCAGTAAATCCTACCAATGGCTGGAAAAAGCTGGGCTCAAGGACAGCACAGAGGCCCTCATCATGGCTGCCCAGGAACAGGCCCTAAACACCAGAGCAATAGAGGCCCAGATCTACCACACCAGACAAGAGCCAAGGTGTAGGTTGTGTAAGGAGGCCCCTGAGACAGTCCAGCACATAACAGCAGGGTGCAAGATACTGGCAGGGAAAGCATACATGGAACGACATAACCAAGTGGCAGGCATAGTGTACAGAAACATCTGTGCAGAATATGGACTGGAAACCCCGAGATCAGTGGGAAACACCCCCCAAAGGTGGTGGAGAATGCCAGAGCTAAGATCCTGTGGGACTTCCAGATCCAGACAGACAGAATGGTAATGGCGAACCAACCAGACATTGTCATAGTGGATAAACAACAGAGGAAAGCCGTTGTGGTAGATGTAGCAATACCAAGCGATTGCAACATCAGGAAAAAGGAGCACGAGAAACTGGAGAAATACCAGGGCCTCAGGGAGGAACTGGAGAAATACCAGGGCCTCAGGGAGGAACTGGAGAGGGCCTGGAAGGTGAAGACCACAGTGGTGCCTGTGGTCATCGGGGCCCTCGGGGCAGTCACCCCCAAACTGGATCAATGGCTACAACAGATCCCAGGAACAACATCAGACATCTCAGTCCAGAAATGTGCAGTCCTTGGCACAGCCAAGATACTGCAGGACCCTCAAGCTCCCAGGCCTCTGGTAGAGGACCCGAGCTCAGAGGATAAGAACCACCCGCAGTGGGTGAGAAGGGAATTTTTTATATATATATATATATATATATATTCTGCTTATAGAGTCATGGTCCATTTTCATTTTTCAGTTGTAAGTGGTTCTTATTTAAGTTTTATTTGCTATTTTGTTTTTGTGTTTTATTTTGGATATTGAAAATATCTTCCAGTTAAATGCTAAATGTTCTCTACACAATTAAAGTTTACTGGTTTTGGACCAGGCAAGCTCTTAATGTTAGGTGTGTCATAAATATAACACACCTAACATTAATAACATAAGGGTAGTCTTATGCCATTATCTGTTCTTTTTTTTTACTTAAAAATTGTCTCAAAGTAACAATATTGTTATCTTATTACAATAAATACTGGAACAATTTATTGTCCACCAAAATCAATGGTGACTGGTCTGTTTGTGATTGTTGCGAAGGTGTGCTAATGAAAGCTAGTATTTCTGCTTTTTTTTTTTCCAGTGGTCGTTTGGAGTCCTGCTGTGGGAACTGATGACACGTGGCGCCCCGCCGTACTCTGACGTGAACTCCTTTGATATCACCGTTTTCCTCCTGCAGGGCAGGCGGCTGCTGCAGCCCGAGTTCTGCCCAGATGCTCTGTGAGTGCGCACAGGTTCACAGGTTCTGTTCACATCATTCACATGGCTCAGCTGGCATAAGTAATGTACAGTAAAGCTGTGCTTTCGGTACATCGTGAAAGGTTGCTGTGATTTGAAGGAAGAATCAGCCACAGAGGATTAACTGTATAAACAACTGCAGTCATAAATCACACTCAGGTCATCCATCATTGTCAGCTGAACACTAAAATGTGCGTTACGTCACATCAGCTGTTTTGGTCACATGGAAAACCTTTTTAACTTTTAAGTTTAAATAGAAATCACACCAAAGGATGGAATTTATTTTCTGCTTGGCCTCGTTTCTGTGGATGTTCCCACATATCAGCCACTGGCACTGCTTCCAGGTGATGTAGACATGTTCAGTAAGAGTTTTCCAGCCAAAATCTACTGAGAAGATGGTGAGGAAAATTGCTTTATGCAAATACGAGCACCACAGTGATTCATCCTTCTCACGACATCAGATGCAATGTTGGGTTGACAATAGAAAATAAGATTTATTTTTGAGAATCTTTTGACTCCTTTTTTATATGTTTTCATAAAAACAGTAAACCTTTTCCAGCATTTGTAAGCAAGTTGTAGAAAAATATTTCAAGTTTTGTGCTTGTCTCAATCTAACTTTTTTAGATTCTGAACTAGACCAGTGGTGGATAGAGTCGTTAAAATTTTTCCTCAAGTCAAACTGGCACTACTTCAGTATATTTTATTACCTTTGAAGTAAAAACTAGGCAACTGAAGAAATATTTAAGCAAAAGTAAAAATAAATTTTTTTTTTTTTTTTTACTATTTATTTTATTTATTTTAAGTCATCTAATTTAACTTGTGAAAAGTTATGTAATTAGACATTCAAAGTTTTGTGCAAGAAAGTAAATACATATCAGTACAGAATATCAGATTCATCCAAATAAACATTTCCATATGTAATTTTCACTACATAAAGGTTTTAAAACCAACAATATAGTAGGCAACATATTACATGTTTAACTAGAAAAGTATTTCCAGTAGCAAAATCTACTGTTTACTGCTTATTCACTTCCCATTTCCTGTAACAGATGCAATAAAATGTCGAGTTAATGTTGACTCATAAAAACCTGTGAAAAGCTCCTTTAATATACCACCAATAGACTAGTGTTGCGATCAACTAGCGTTGCGATCAACTAGCATCTGCAGATGAAGGCAGATGAACTGCTTAGCCAATTGCAATTAATTAGTGGTTAAGCATGTCAAACATGATGCTTAAATGTAATTTTACTTCAGCAGACTAATCTACATATAGAACAGCACTTTATGAGACAGATTCAAATATCATTTCGTGTTTAATATCTCAAGAGCAACTTATATCCTGGGAAAGGTAAAAACAAGAGAACCATTACAACCTGGCATTGTAAAACAAACAGCAACAATAATCTGATAGCTGATAACATTATAAGTTGCTCTGTCAGTATGCGTGTGTGTGTGCGTGTGAAACTGGGTAGAAGTTGGGAGTGTTCATGTGGGAGTAAAGCAGAGGACCAAAAGTGCACATCAGAGGATGATGTATGTCTGCAGACATTCCTGCCATTTTTCCCTGCTGATGGTTCTCAGAGGGCCTCAGGTAGCAGCAGGAACCAGCTTGTAACTTGAACAAATGTGTTAATGAGGTTCTTAGTTTTGTTTTGTTACGCTATCTTATCACGAGCAGATCAAAGGAGAAAAATTAACAGATTTCAATTTCTGGCAGGCTGAGGAGTTTTACTGTGGAATGAAGTTACTGAGCTCCGGTCTGTCTGCTCATGTAAATGCAGTGGTGGGTCCTGCTAATTAAAAAGTTAACTGTGCTAACCCTAAAGAACTAATCACAAACATTAGTTCCACTAACTGCAATGGTACATTCACACCAAACCCATTTTCAGCATCAAGCGTCTGGTTTACATTCAAAGTCTACATGGAGCTGCATCAAGGGCCCATCACGGCTCATTTCACACGTCTAGTGCGGCGTGATATGAACCATTTAATGTGCCAAGAGTGTCCAAACACATCCGAAACGCCTGACAAATGTGCCGGCAATGGAAAATAACAGCTAGAATAAAGTCTATGTCTGGTGTACATAGACTTTGAATGCATACCAGACGCTCTTGACATGTGAAACTCTAAGTGTAGAACAAAATGTCAAGCATCTGCATTAAAAGTGCACACCTGTCAAACTTGAAGCATCAGACACATTTTTGACGCACATTACATGTTTGGTTGTGAAGCATAAAGCACAATGGTAATGTTATTTAGGGGAAAGTAATGCTAAAGCAGGTTTCAGTCACATGATTTTGATGACATGCAAATGTGGCGTAATTTCAGATGAAGGGCAGAAAGGGACATTTCAATGAGGGTAATCGTTGCGCAGACTTCATATTGTAGAGTGGTACATACAATTTCCTGCAACTTTTAGCTCCAACTCTTCTAATTTTAGAAACTTGTGGAAACAGGAATAAAACAGTTTTTCTACCTGTTAGTTTTACATTTTAGAGTCCAACATCCAGATGGGTGGAGCCTGAACTCACAGTTCAGAGGATGAGACACGTATATTAAGATGGAAGTGGATTACCTGCAGCTGACTGAAGTACAAGTATTCTGGGTTTAACTGCATTTCACTTGTCAACGTACTGAAGTATTTTAACTATTTGGTTCAGGGCACCAAGTAGAAAGATAAAACTAATTCAATCTCGGCTCCATAAAGTAGCGTCAACAAGGTTTTGTTGATGTGGAAGGGAGAGAGTTTCCTGAGAGTTACAAAGTTCCTAATGAGACAAAAAGTAACAATTAGGAACAAGGAGATCCAAATATCCAAACATCTAGTTGAGGTTTTGATGGCAGCAACTGCATATTTAAGAAGGATTGAGCAAAAGAACACTAATTATTTCCTCATGACATATGATAATGCACTAGTGAAATAGAAATAAATGCTTGAACTGCTATGTCCAAGCTAAAGAAGACAGCGGCTGAACATCGTCTCTCATCTCCTCCTCCAGCTACACGGTGATGATTGAGTGCTGGCATCCTAAGCCAGAGCGCCGACCTTCCTTCTCCGAGCTGGTGTCCCGCATCGCCGCCATCTTCTCCAGCTTCAGCGGGGAGCACTACGTCCTCCTCAACACGACGTACGTCAACATCGAGAAGATGAGCCCGTACCCCTCCCTTCTCACCTCCACGTCATCTTCCTCAGACTCCTCCTCTGAGCCCTGCACCTCCTTGTCCCTGCCCTCCCAGTCCCCACTCCTCTGCCGCATGGACTGTGAATGTTGCACCTGAAACAGGAAGGGAAGTAGTGGGGCCGATCGTCAACTGAGAGATGGACTCAGAAAGCAGGGAGCTACTGTCTATAACTTGCCAAACACTGGACGCTGCGTGCAGAGGACACCAGGGATTCGTTGGAGCTCAGAGTAATCAGGATACTTTTGGAAACCTCAATGTGGCGCAGCGCAAACCTGTCCAGCTCCTACCACAACCTCTCAATGAGCATAGTCATAGACTTTCACAGGACAGAGGAACTCTATGTCACAGAGGGGGTAGGGAGGGCGACAACTTTTTGAATCCACAAAATGGAAAACAACCTTTTTGTTTTCCAGTTAAGTGGAAGTTGTCTTCTTCAAAACATTATTTATTGTTTTCTTCAAGTAAGGAGCGACTGTCCTTATTGTTTTTAATAAGAAGAATAATAAGGGCAAAATTACACAGACCCACTGGGTTCTTTCACCGTTTGTCACATTACAACTCCACTTCACTATCCCACTACGCTCTGGCTGAATGTTCAGGGTTGCTGTTGGAAGGTGAACCTTGACCTGAATCGCCTGACTGTATGTATTTCAGTCCATTGATTGATTCCCATCAAATATGATCAGTTTCCCTCTTTTTCCTGAAGGAAAAACATCTGTATAGCATGACACCGCCATGCCACGTTTCACCAGAGGGTGGTGTGTTAGTTTCCCATGTCATCTGAAAAGCTCAATTTTTGTCTCATCTGACCATGTTTGCTATCTTCTCTCCAAGAGTAGCAGAATCATTTTATTTGTACTACTTTAAAGACGCAGCAAATTTACAAATTCACTAAAATGACTTCCAAAGGCGATTGATTGCGCAAGTGGGTTGAATAGAAATACATGTCAGATTTTATTTGGGCAACTTTTTTTTAGATTGATTTAAAAAATTATTATTTTTTTACGTTTGTTATAACAGTCACTATGTTCTGACCGGAGAATATGAGAATAATCTGAAAAAAATCAAGCTCCTCTGTCTTCTCCCTGTGGTCCTAGTGCCATTTGCAGAAATGCAGCATGCCCAGTCAAAAACAACTAATCAGAGCCAGGAGGAGGGTCCTTAGCATTGTCAGTCACACTCATTGTTGTTCAAGCTCAAGATTGCTGGTGTGCAGCTGCGGTTGTGCTAATGGTGGAGAAAGACTATAACATAACAGGAATTTACTCCTAATTTCTTGAGGTGTCAGCTGGCTCCACTGTGGGGGAGGAGCCAGCAAGGCGGGCTTGTTCAAATTTTCCCCAATGTTCTCAGAACTCCCTTGTGTAGCTTTAAAAACCATGTATTACTTTCATTCTGCTTCAGCAACATGAACTACCTTGTGCTGGTCTTCAAAATAAAAGTCCCTGTAAATTACACCGATCTTTGCAATTGTAATGAGACAAAATGTAGGAAAAGTCCAGAGGCTGTGAACACTTTTCAGAGGGGATTGCTGTAGTTTCACTAAACTGATCACAAATGGGTCTGGCTGCCGGTGTGTTTGGACATGGACACGTATGAATGTTTGATCTGATGAGAAAAAAAAATTCCATACTATATTTTTGTATATGACTAAATTAGCCTCTTCAATTAAACACGTTCCAATGGAAAGAGCATTATAAACCAGTTGAACAACCTTTTTTAGTTTTGACAAATCACTGCCATTTTGTAGATAAAGACAATAAAGCAGAGCGTGGATGTTTGTTTGGCCTCTGGCTGTTTTTGCCAGATCACAGTAAAAGAACAGAACGATGGAGGAGAAAAAGAACAAGACCTTCCTCCTGTTACAGAAAGACTGCTGTCTCCTCAATCACGTTCTCTACCATGTTGTTGATGTTTAACACTCATTGTTGTACAGTATGTGTGCATATCATTTTGTTTTGTCTCTAAAAATTATTGAAGGTACATGTTCCTACATGGTGTATAATAAGCCTTGTAAGGGTAATAAAGCTATGATTTAAATGTTTCTTTTTTTATTGACTGACATTGATTTCTGTTTCAACTAAACAAATTCCAATCTTAACTTGTCTGTTTATGACATTTTATGTTCAGTTTAGTCTCTGAGATTTAACCTTTTCTCTTTAAACCCAAAGGCAACATCAGAACGTTTCACTCCTGTCTTCTAACAGTCCGGTGTTGACCTTCCCTGACCCTGCTCATACTTCTTAGTCTTGATTGAGCCATGACTGTGCATTAACAGTGAAGGCCAAGAGTTAAACCTGTACAGAAGATGGATTATTTAATAAATACAAACTCCTGACAGACAGAACTCCATATCCCCCTTCTAAGGTCATGGCAGATAATGGCCTATTGATATGGACTGTAATTAATTAGACATCCAACCTTCATTGGATTCCAGTAACTGTGGGATATTTGTTATTACAGTCTTCAAGGTCAACTTCATTTTCATCTGTAAGAAGTATCAGTGTGTCATTAGTACAGGTGTGTCAAACTCATTTTCATTTGGGCCAAATCAAGATCATGAAGGCTCTTAAAGGGCCGGTTGTGCCAGAATGTGTTGAGAAAACCTGTTCACAAACTGTTAATATGTCAATGAATTCTTAAAATTACATAATATTATTGAAGATCTTTTCAGTCCCTTCAGGAACTAATAATAAATGTGACTTTTTATTTACTGGCTGTATAAATCATGGACTATAATCACACATCAACTAAATTCTCAAGAAACTGGAGGGATTGATTGATATAAATTGGCAGTAAACAGATAAAAACTGCATTGATATGATCGATAATATAATATTTAATCACACTTAGTGTTTAGTCTAGTTTGTGGAGGGCCACATAAAAAGCTATGGCGGGCCGGATTTGGCCCCCGGGCCTTGAGTTTGACACGTACATTAGTAGAAACTTAAAAAAGAATCATTTCGCTAACCTATCCATGCATCAACAATCTTACATTATTTTGTATTATATTTTGTTGAGTCACAACTACAAAAATTTGTGTTCCTCATTGGATTTTATTTTAGAAATGAACACAGTCGGTTTATCCAGTAGATTTATTTGCGTTGATTTTTTTATTTTATTCTTTACAATACAATTATGTACATGTGTTTATTTTTCTGTCCCTCTAATTACATTACTTCCTCCCACAGTCCAGAAACATGATCTGTGAAGCTAATTATTTAATAATTACCTATAGTTGTCCTTAGGATTGAGTGTCTCTTGGTTGTTTGTCCTGTGATGAACTGGTGACCTATGCAGACTACCCTGCCTCTCACTGCAGTAATTGCTGGAGATGGATTGCTGGATAAATTGAAAATAATGCTGATGATAATAAAATATTTAGGAAGATGTACATGAATATTAGCAGACAAGAACACAAACCTGTATCAAGGAATGAGGATGTGTTAAAATATACAAAATGTCCCATTTTTGAACTTTTTGACTCAAAATGTACAAAAATGTCTGAACAGTTTTGAACTATAACCCTGAGATGGACTAGTGACCTGTCCATGGTGACCCCGCCTCTCGCCCATTGACCCTGGGCAAGATAGGCATTAGCATCCCTCACAACCCCAATAGGAATAAAATAAATGGACAGATGGACGGACAGATTATAAACTGTTGACTGCTTGAGAATAAGGTTAAAAGTATTTCATTGTTTAAATACAAGCAGAGAATTGGGACAAAGAAGAACCTGATACAAGGTGTCATGTGCAACAATATGTCATATTATATCAGAACCAATTTGCAAAGCAACTGAAGTTTTAAAGAATTGTTACTGATGCATTTTTCAATAGTTTATTCTGAATTTGTCTGTCTGGTTTCTGGTTTGAAGGATTAAAAACATATTTACATGTTCTGGATCATCAAACAAATTTTAATATCAAACAAAGAAAACTGAACACAAAATGCTCTTTAGGGGAAAGAAAGGCAGAGAATTAATGATAAAACTTTCTCTCTAACTCATCCTGAACCACAAAAATAATATCCCCACTAACAATATGGTATTTATTTATTTATTTGATGGTTTATTTATATATTTATTCAGAAGTTTTTATTACTTTTATTACTGTTGTGAAGCGAGGCACATTTTGTGCTGTTCATCCACATGACTGTCCACAAAAGTCTTGGAGATATTTGCTGGGGCAAAAGTGAGATGGGTATTTGTGTTCTTTTTGTTTTGACCTTGAATTTCTCCCATAGTTTTTCCCTATCTTAGTCCAGAATCAAGAACCCTGAGCTTAACTGAGACAAGTGCCTGGATTGCTCTTGGCTAGCTTGAAAGAGTCTTGGACTGATGTTGGTTAGTCCGACTCTTCAGATCAAGGCATGAAGTTTTGCTTTTTGAGATCTTTTTTGTTCACTTTGTGTTGCCAGTCAGATTCTGTTTAAGTTTTTTTTTTTTTTGTTTCTGCTGCATGTTTTACAGTGTTGCTCCAATTCAACACACCCGTATCAAGTAAATGCTTCATTAGTTGGAATTTGCAGAGGTAACTTGATCAGAATTTTAACTCAGCTTACAAAAGAATATTAACCACAGTTCTGTCATGATGTCATATGTAGATTCAGGTTGGTTTTGGGAGCTATTTTTCTCTTAATAAAATAAGTTTATTCATATTTACTCAGGTTGTCTACATATGGGACTGAAATGTGTTACATGATCTAAAACATTGACTGAGAAAGTTATTTACCTCAGGCATAAGACAGTTTTTCTTTAAAAACTTTTGACTGAACTTACACTTACCAGTCACATTATCTAAGACTTTTTAGAAAATTATAAAAAACATGTATGGTTTTTAAGAGGGAAGAAGATTAGAAGAGAGGAATGTTAAAGCGAACACAGAGCTCTCCACCAGTGTGCATTATCTTTGTTCCAAGGATTAAACTGTCTCTGCAAAAACCACATTAAGCCCCAGCTAACATACACAGGAGGCACGTCTGACTTTGCTTTTCAACCTAATCATCCAGCTCCCTGCAGCCAAACCCGGCTTGTTTTGTCTTTCATCCCTCCTTGCTTTCAGTCTTTCACTCTTCCCCCATCAGGGCTGCCAATCCACTCAGACTCAGACACAATGAGAGCTGGATCAGAGTATGTCAGCAGTGGAATCCCATGTTACAAATGTAGCATGGCTAATGAAGTGTTTTCTTTACCAATTGCCAATGAAAATAATCTTGGCTGTTGTAATCTATGTATTAACAGAAGCCATACCTTCACTTCTTCATACTAATACACACTAAAGTCAACATGCTGAGGCTTTAATTCTGGCTCCATTCCACTGTTTTCATCTGACTGTGTGTTTGGTGAATTTAAGTGTTTGTGCCTGTCTCCTGTGATGCATGCTGGAATTCTATAAGAAGCAAGAAATGGAAAACAGTAAAACAGGAAGCTGATTTTATTTATTTTTTCCCCAGGAGTAATCAGGTGAGTTAGCAGCATCTGTGTGCATGGCAGAGGGATCACAGATCAGGAGAGCGTTACTGTTTTTGCAGTTCTTAGCCCACCTGTACGCACGGCCACTCAGAACCTGTTGGCTGACACCAACAGAAATAAACCTGAACACTTCCTCACCAGTCCAAAGAAGTGGAGTGTTGTGTTCTTTAAAAAGGTTCTGGGTTATTGGGTGAGCTCCAGACATGGCAGTGCCCTGTGACCAACTGAGTCAGGTCACGGTCATTAAATGGTTAATGAGTTCTGGCTTCGGTGACTTAAGGGAGGGAAATAGCGCCAGGTGGTGGTGTACACCAACCCCCCACACACACACACACACGCTCACGCACGCGTACACACACACACACACACACACACACACACACACACAACAACTACTGACCCCCTCCATCAGGCGGTGACCTCAGATAAGGTGCTGTGGACATTTGTGTTTGTGTTGAAACAAGTTCAAATTGTTTAATGAGCTATCAGCGCCCCCTGTTGACGTTGCAGAATTTTTTTGAACCAACCAGAGCAAATAATCCCGGGTTACAAAGAATATTTTTGGGAGTTGTCTCTTTTTTAACTGAATTAGGATTATTTTGCACCATTGAATCCAAAAATTCTATCCATTTTTCTCAATCAGGTTTTTATTCTAATATGATTTAGAGAAATCTGATCTTCTGACTAAATTGATGACATTTTTGTAATCTTATCAGTTTATTTCTATTAATATTTCTCAAGGTTTTAGGATCTTTTTTTTTTCTAACAGTATATTAATGAAATGCTACAAACATGGACTTCTGTAAATGATAAGGGTAAGAACATGTGAATTGAACATTATGTCTTCATTGTGTCTGCGGCAGACTGGCGACCTGTCCAGGGTGACCCCGCCTCTCGCCCGGAATGCAGCTGGAGATAGGCACCAGCAACGCCCGACCCCGTTAGGGAGAAGGGTGGTTAGAAAATGGATGGATGGATGGATGGATGTCTTCATTGTGTAAAATTCTCCATCTCTTTTCTGTCCTGATGGAATCTCTCCTGCTCATCATTCACTGATCAGATTCTCAGGAAACTGATCCAGATGAGAGAACAATTCATGCATTTTGATGCTCATGTTGTTCCATAGTTCAGGAAGTTGATCTGATGGAGCAAAACCAATGTGATTTTTGGATTCATCTCATCAAAATGACCCTGAAACTGTGGAAAACCCCAGACAGGTTTTTGCCTGGTGTCCAGGTGAATCAGAGGACCACATGAAAGAAGGTGGTGCTAACTTTGAAGTATTTGTCATGAATCCAGCTGTAGCATCATCAACATACAATCTGTAGCGTTTTGCAGCCTGTAAAATGTAATGAACGTCTAAGTTCTTGAAATGCAGCAGTGATATACCTGCTACAGATGCAGCAGAGCGGTAACACAAAGTTGCTACTGCATTTATCTGAGGTTAGAATGTGTGTATCAATCTGAAGCCTGAAGCTTTTCCTATATCTGATTTAGATATATATCTAAATATATTTGAGGGAATTTGCTAGCAGGTTAGCGCTCCTGTTCTGCAGAACATTCTTGAAACCTGACCTCCTCAAATTGGCCAACAGGGAAAGTTGGATTTTAAAGATGCATTGCAAAAATATTTACACAGCTTCAACATGTTTATTATTTCACATTTCACATTGTCTTACAAAGCTGTGTCTCTATGAGTTACATGCATTCATTTCAGCTTTCAACACCAAGGTTATTATACCACACAAGATATTGTTATGATGTGTGGAAATAGAGTCTGGGCTTTAATCCGCTGCCAAGATGGCATTTTTTTTTCTCTCTCTTGCAGAACTGAAAGAACAGAGAAAACGACACAATCACTCAATATGTCATAGTCAGGATGATACAAAGTTGGGTCTCTCTTAATTTAAAAAACTTTCATCATTCTGCACCCATAATGCTCTGCTGCTTTTGTGTCTTTTCAGGCTGCTGGGCGGGTTCTGTTTAAGAGAGAACACTGTAATGAGTATCCAGGGTGACTGGCAAAGTGAGTCACAGAGTAGAGAAATATATTCCCAGTGCTCCCTTTGGTTGCCAGAGGGGAAGAGTAGCTCCGGTATCCCATGAAAGGCTCCAATGCAGGTGTTTGCCACTGGGCAGATTAAAGGGTTATTATTTAATCCCTCCATTTGATCTGGTATGGGTCATCATCTTGAAAATACAGCAGGACTGCATGGCCCACTTTTGGTAATAACACAAAACTGACTCAGTGGCTAGAAGGAGGTAGTTTCAAACCAACCAGGGACAATCTTTGTGATCAAAACAATTTCTTCCTTGTCATAGTGGGGTTATGAAAAGGCAACAATGGCTTCCAATTGAAGGGACCTGACCCAAATGAACACACACCTGGAACACCCTAACCCTAACATGAACAACGTTTCTTTCCAGCTGCCTGACTGATTGACAAGTTTCTGCCTTGTAGGTGAAGGAAGAGAAGAGATGTGGACTGAGCTTAATTACTCTCTTTGAATATACTGTCATTTGGAAATGTTATGCTAATTAACCAGTTGCCAATGGATCTCCTTAAATCAGATTATGGGGACAGTTTATAGTTTTAGCAGCATATTGCTGACACTCAAACTAATTAAACAACAGCGGCCATCTTAAGCAAACAGTTTACTGCAACATTGTAATAACCTCACTGTTTCAAAAACCACTATGGGATTTACAATTAATCTGAATTTTTCATCTAAATCCCATGAAAGGCTCCTCCTTGGAAATGTAACTGGATCTATATTAATAGTTATATATTTCCATACAATTTTTTCTTTAATGTATTTGTCCATTTGCATCTGGCTGTTCTTGTGTTCCTCTGTGTCTGCTATGGGGGGTTTGGTCCTCCAGCTCCGCCTTACTTTCTTCTTCTCTTGTTCAGGGTCCTCCAGGACTGTTATAAATGTTAAATTATTCATTTCCTCTTCCCTTTTGTCATTCGTTCCCCTGGGGAGAGGGAAGTTTTATAATCTATTGGAATCCTTTCATTCATATTGTTCAAATGTTTATTTTTCCCTCCGTGTTAATGATAGGTGTTTGGATATTTTCATTTGAGTTGTTATTACGCCTTTATAACATTTGATACATGCTAACATTATTATCTTGTACAGATCGGGTTGGAGAACTGGAGCACATGCTATGTGCTAATGCTAATATCTCCCGATTGACAGATTAATAAACCGAGACCACCTCCAAACCCAGATTTGGTGCTTTGTGGTTTGTCCGATCATCACACACACAACGCAGAAGTCCACCGGTCACATATATATTCTAACCACTTAAACCTTTTCTCTTTTTTGTCATGACCACGGATTTATGAGAATTTTGATTAACAGACCAAGTAGTGCTAGATTGTGAAATGAAAAAAAAAATAAAAGTTTTATGCAACCACAAGGATATTTCTTAGGGCTTGTAAAAAATAAGTAAAACTCAAGGAATACAAATACTTTTGCAAGAGACTTTAAATGATACTGTGATGGTCATTTTTAGTTCAGTTGCAAAAAACTCAACTCATATAAACGTCATTATTTTTTTTATGTTTCAAAACGTTGCTCCAGTAAAGGACCAATCATAGCTTCCGTAAGAGTTTCAGCAAGAGCAAGATAAGACGAAACCGTGAAGCTTGAAAAAGAGATGTTTTAAAACGGTGTTAGTTTGCCACCTAGCGGTGAACAGTGTAGCACACATAACGAGGCAGGATCTCTACATTGCAGGTTCTTCTAATGTTACAAATTGATGACACAAAAGACAGTTACTTCGATTTTTCATACTACCAGGAAATAAATATAAATAGCTTATAGGTTTCATTTAATGTGAGAATACTTTAAGGGTTTAACTGGGGTGAGGAGACTTAAATGTTGATGCAGGAGAGGGACGGCAATCATACAAAGGTTTATTTTCTCACCTGCTCCTTTTTGAACAATTTATGTATGAATGTTTATCTCTATTATTTTTCTATTCTGATTTAACATTTTACTTTTCATTGTCTGTGTCTGAAATAAATGAATGAATGAATGAATGAATGAATAAATAAATAAATAAGGTTTTGATGTTTTCAGATCCCACTTCTGTTTGGAATTTACCAAAGCAGAGACATTAACTTATCATTTCTTTATGTATGCAAAAACCAAGAAGTTTTTTTTATTTTTTTTTTTACAAAACATTTATTTACAATCATAAAATGCACAAAATACAATTAAAAAACAAGGTATCACATCAGGACAATGTTAAAAATTATTAAAGGAGAAGAAGAGCAGTCAAAAAAATAAGGAATAGACCTAGTTTTGTTTTGTTTTTTTAAACTACGTATAACATATACATATCTAGTGGTGTATATTCATAAGATAAAATTATTTAAATTTAATTTTGATGCTTTGATTTTTCAGAGCATGGAAAAACTGAGGGCCGCTGAAATATTTGTATTTGGTGTTAAACTTGTGAGGTGTGGAACTGATGAGTGCTGAGGCTCAACTGGGAAGCCACCCATGCGCTGACGTCACGGGGCTCTGACAAGCTGGTGGTACCGGAAGAAAAGATGGCGGATCATGAGGAGCAGCTATCCGACGAGGAAAAGGTAATATTCTGATAAAAAACAGGTTACTGTTCCCAGTGAAAACGCTTGGGTTACAGGTTTGACTTTCTTGGCAACTTTTTGTGCGAACTGTGACGTCGGTTGGCGTGATGGAATTTGGAGAAAAAACCCGGGCCCGCAACAGAGCTGCTGCTGCTTCTGCTTTATTATTTTTAGCTCAACTTCCGCTCGTTTGCGAATCTCTAACGGGGGGCTCCTTGTACGGTCCTGACTCAAAATAGGACTCGTCAACATATTAGAAATTCACCTAAGTGAACCCCCCACTCTGTTCTCGCTCGGTGGGCTTGTCGTTAGCCCCCGGGCTCTCTGGTTACTGGTGTTGTGGAAGTTTTCAGACCTCAAATATTGCTAGCTTCTTTCGGTCATTTAGCCTAGCTGCGCCCTGCTAACACAGAGCCAGACTTCCTAACAGTAACACGCCCTGCGCAGTTTGACGCCGTTTTATGAATAAATCCCAAGTGATGCACCGTCCGCTTGTTTAGTTTACAGCTAAATGTTTGTAGAATTATAGGAAGGCCGTTAGATGTGGTATGTAGACATAATTGGAAACTCCAGAAACCAGCTTCGTTTAAAAAAAAAAAAAAAAGTAAAACAGAACCACTCGGAACTCATATCTTTAAGAAGTGCATTCAGGAAGCTTCGCATCAACATGAAAGAGTGTCTGTTGAAAACTTTGTTGTTAAGGCAGCATTTCAACCATTTGTGATCCTGTTAAAAATGTTTCGTTAAAATTTATGAAAATTGTCAGTGATTTGATGCTAATCATATTCTGACAGATTAACGTTTCTTAAACTGATCCAGTCAGGATTAACAGAATATTTAGTTTTTAATTTTTCAGAAATGAATACTTTCTTGCTAACTCTTAGAGGTGCTTTTATGTTGCTCTTCATTGTTTTTTGTTTTTTCTTTTAAGAAAAGCAATGTTTTATTATTTCTTCATTTATAGAAAGGATAGTTCAGTTTTTTAAAGTTAGCCTTAGATATTATTGCAGCTGATAATGTCACGTATGATTGTGAATGCCATCTTGAACATCCACACAACCCAAAACATTGTGTATGTTCCATGTCAACAGTTAGCAAGCAATATTGATTTTCACTTTTAAAAATGGTCATTTTAAATTTACTCAGCTAATTTTATTTCAGCTCATATGAAAACTGCTAGATTTGAGAAACAATGAGTCAGGGAATTTTAACATATTTCAAAACCATAGGAAGAAAACAAAATAAAACCATAAATGCATTTTAAATAATAGTCAATGGCAAGAAGAAAAGTCAAAGGGATGCAGCTCGTTCTCTTTATTGCAACTAAAATTTACATCAGAAATTAAACCTTGACTAAAATTTTGCATCAAAACAGCCAAAGTAATAAAATCTGGTAAACACAAAGGTTAATAATTCTCCAAATTAACATTTGAAGTATGTTTATATACACTGCTCAAAAAAATAAAGGGAACACTCAAATAACACATCCTAGATCTGAATGAATGAAATATTCTCATTGAATACTTTGTCCTGTACAAAGTTGAATGTACTGACAACAAAATCATTGTTGATTGTCAATCAGTGTTGCTTCCTAAGTGGACAGTTTGATTTCACAGAAGTTTGATATACTTGCAGTTATATTGTGTTGTTTGAGTGTTCCCTTTATTTTTTTGAGCAGTATATTTAAATATCTTAAAAATATTTTCCTTAATGGGGTATAAAACATTTTTTCTGTGTAAGGTGGCTGTTCTTGCTCCATTTCATTCACATTTGTGGAAATTTTTTTTATGCAGTTTCCTTCGGGTTTATGTCAGCTATGTCTAGATGAGCAGTTCAAGAATACAGGAACCAAAGTAAAGCTCAAAATGATTTTTGGGTGTTTGGGTTTCTTAGCATTACTGTAGTGTGTCATTGTATTTGCTGTAAATATCCCCAAAGATGGTCCAAGTACCAACAAGAGGTGATTTTTTTTTTTTTTTTTTTTTTAATCTTTTATCTTTGTGAATTTTTTTTTCTATTGATTTGCTTTAACTGTCTCCCAGAAGCCCTCACATTTAACTTTGCTTCATGCTGTTTGATTTCTCACAACTGTGCTTAAAAGTTGGTGTAAGAAGTTGAACCTTATGTAGTTTCTGTGGTTTTCATCAAACATTTTGCAGTGCATGATGATGCAACATGTATCATCAGTCTCAAAGTCATCATTCAAGACATCTTGCGATGTGTTTAGATGCGTCTGTAATTTTTGGTCATCTGCAATCTTTCAAACTACATAATAGTGACCCGTTTGCCTTAAGCATCTACTAGATTAATTGGTTGCAGTGTTATCTTTTCTGCTGTCTCTGGTTTTGTTTTCACTTATTTGCCTTTAGAGAAGCTCGGTTGTTTAACACTTGGAGTACCAGACTTGTCAGTTGAAACACTAGCTGCGTTTCCATTACAAATGTATAAAACTTTGTCAGCATTCCACTAATGTAAAAGAACAAAACAATAAAAAAAAACCCCACAGTTTTGCAATTGCAGTGTTTCTACTAAATTAGAAACAAAACAAATCACACATGAACAAGATTGACGCGATAAGTCATTAAAAAACATGCCATGTAATTATCCTTCAATTACTTTCTGTTGTCGTCTTCTTTGTGGTTTGCACCAATGGCAACATCCAGTTGTTAATCATGTGACTTGTTTCATGTGAAAGATTGCAGTTTTGCGAAATCAACCGAAAAAAACCCAGCTCATCTTAGCACCAAAACTTATCCAAAAATGAGTTTTTTTGAGATTGTCATGTTTCCATTAAGCTAATTTATTTTTGAAATGTCAAATTGTGCAATTATATGATTAATAGAAATGCAGTTACTGAAAATGCTTGTATATTAATTTACACCTTACATATGTATTTTTGCAGAATTACTCTGATCCACTTTGCAACTTTAATACAAATTTAGTTTTATTTATCCTTCTTCAATATTAGTTTAATGTTTTGTTGAGTAAAGCATCTCATCTGCGTTTCACTGCTTCATTCTCGTCTCACAGGATATAATTGTTAATGGTTGGGTTTTTAAAAAATGTATTATACCTCACCAACAATCTATTTGGGAGTGTACCACCAACAATTGTTTTGTTAGGGTTTAGAATTCTTAGTAAAAGTTCTACACTAACTAATATGATGTAGTTTTTGTGGCAAACAGTTTATTTCTTCTTAATTCCCTTGGTGTGTCCAGTATGACCATCTGTTGCCTGTGGTTTGCATTGTCCAACATTCGCTGATTGGATCGATGAGGTTGACACGGTTTCACCTGGGAGCTACCACTGACATCCAGTAACTGCTGATCTGTCACAAACTGCCCCGTTTCCTGAAACAGAAAGGAAAATCTTATTTCAGTGGGAATCCAGCATCTTAAATTTGGTTTTATTTTGTTCAATGTGTGTATTGGAGGTTAATTCCAGTTTATTTGATGACAACTTTTCTCTTGTTTTATTATGGCCAGTAGTTTGGAGGTTTGATATGGGATGTTGTAGAAATAGAATATCGGCTTATTATTCTTCCCATTTAAACTCTGAAGGAACAACCTGAAAGCCTGTTCAGAACATGGGAACATCTCTGCTGCTAATTCTCATGAAAGATTCTGAAAAGCTTTGAGTCATTTGAGTAGCAACCCCATCGGCTTCCTCACTGCAGTAAAGAAACCGCACCGTGTTAAAGGAAGTTGCTGTTACTCAATGTGCTTTGTTCCTGTTCCCTCCATTGACTCTTTAAGGCAGATATCAGAAATGATGCAATTATTATAGTTTACTTGTTAAGTGATTAGACCTTAGAATCAGACCTTCATAAGTGTTTAAATTTGAGAAGAATTGCCATAGGTTATATTAAGCTTTTATTTAGTTCTGTAGAGTCTCATTCATGCCGGAAGACTTTAGAATTTTTTTCATACATAACAGAAGAAATCCCCAGTGAGCCTCCAGATCAAGCCCACTCTCTGTAGCTCCTCAGAGATGAATGAGGAAGCTGAATGTATTGGTTTCAGTAACATGCTACAAATGATTAAACGAGGAAGTTAAATATACCTTTTATGATTGATAAAAACCGTATTGCTAATAGGGAAACAATTGGTTTCTTCACACTTCTTGTAATTGCCATGGCGAGTGAAGCAGAAAAAAACAATTCGGGGGCTCTGAAAGTTTTTCACTCAACAGGCACTGATGTTTTTAAGCCTTTATTTCTGTTTATGATGATGAAAACACATTTAGGATTAGAATATTACAGTAGGCCAATACAAAGCTAGTTTTTAATCTGTTACATAAGCCTTATTGTAACATGCATACCAATTTATTGATTTATTCATTGACCTGTTACAGTGACACATTTTGCTAGGAAATAATTTGTTCCAGAAATGACTACGATAAATAATCATACTGCCATTGTGAGACTATTTTCAACTAATGTAGCAATAACTGGCATATTAATATAAACAGCTTTAGGTGTCTCCATTATTGGCATTTCTTTTGTAAATTGATCCCATCTTTGCATTGCTGCCGGCCTGTGCACTGGCTTGTTTAGCACAGTAGATGCATGCCTTCCAATTTATGATGCACTAAAGTTTTAATAAAAGGAAGCATTGATCACCTTTATTGGTTCCTGAGCAGACTTCCACAACCAGGACAGAGATGTCCCTGAACGATGCTACTCAGTCTAAAGTCTAAAGAACAACATGGCTGACGTCTTTGAGAGTTTGAGCCTCAAAAAGATGTCTGAGATCTTTCTTTTTTTTTTTTTTACTTTATTTTTAATGAAATTTTTATACACGACAAAACTTCACACTAACAATAAAGGAAGGCAAATAACAATAATAATAAAAAAAAATTATTAAAAAAAAAAATCACAACATGGACAATGAACAGCATTCAGAACAGAGGTCACCAAGGGAGGGGGACAGCAATATATTGGATAAAAAGAAACTGAACAGACAGCTTTTGGGTGAACAGGTTACAGTGTTTTAAAAGTTTCATGAAGAGACAAACGGGTGGGAATTTCTATCCAGAATGACCAAGTCCTGTCAAACCGCACAGCACCAAGCCCCAAATACCACCCCGAAAAAAAATAATTTACTTTAGAGTTCTTGTATATTAACCATTTCAACCAATATTTTTGGATTTTGTTTTCCTGGAGTCTTATGAAGAAGGTAAGCATTTCCATTTGACGTATTTCTTCTGCCATGCCTGACCAGTCACATAATGTTGGAGGGCTCCCACTAAGCCATTTTCTTGTTATTGATTTCTTTCCGGCTATCAGTAATATTTTCAGAAGGTACTTATCCCGAGTGTTGAGTTCATTTGGTAAATTACTTAAATATATACTTTTGAAATTATGCTCAATTTCAAAACCAAGAATTATTTCTTTGGTTAACTTCAGCCAATAGGAATAAATCAATGGGCAGCCCCAGAAAATATGAAAGTGGTCAGCCATCACATAGTTACATAGTCTCCAACAATCCCCAGATTCAGCTCTGCCGGTCAGAGAAAAAGTTATTTTAGGGGTTATGAAAAACCTAACAATATTCTTCCATGAAAATTTTCTGCAGTGTCCTGAACGAGTGGTGGTAGAGTTTGTTTGGCATATGTTCAGCCACTCATCCTCCGTCAGCGTTATTTTTGCCTCCCTTTCCCATGTGTTTTTAATATACATTGCTCAAAAAAATAAAGGGAACACTCAAATAACACATCCTAGATCTGAATGAATAAAATATTCTCATTGAATACTTTGTCCTGTACAAAGTTGAATGTGCTGACAACAAAAATCATTGTTGATTGTCAATCAGTGTTGCTTCCTAAGTGGACAGTTTGATTTCACAGAAGTTTGATGTACTTGGAGTTATATTGTGTTGTTTGAGTGTTCCCTTTATTTTTTTTGAGCAGTATATAATGTAGATGTTATTATTTTCTAAGAACACTTATAGTATGGACAGCCTCTTATAAGATTTACCTTTGTAAGCATCGATAAAGATGTTGATGAGATCCTGATCATGTTAAAGTTCTTATTAAAGTGGTGCCTGAGCTGCAAGTATCTGAAAAAGTCATTGGCAAGGTTACATTTTTCCTGTAGTTGTTGGAAACTTTCCAGATCAGTTCCAGAAGAAATCACGCAGTATGACTTCAGGACTTTTCTGGTTAGCTGATTGAATTTTGAGTCAAGTTGTGCTGGTACAAAATCCCTATCATTCTCAACCCATCTTAATAACCTAGTTTTCTTCTCTAAAAGTGGGTTTATAAACTCTAAAGCAGATGTTGAAAGGGACTTTTGTGGAAACACACAATTCATCTGCATATTTAGTCATGAGGTGTTTATCACCCAGCAGAGCTTGCAGGGGGACATCAATTTGACTTAATTCTAGTTCTTTCCATTTTACCACATATCCCTCTGTATCCTCCGGAATCCCGTACACACAGATATTGTTTCTGCGTGAGCGAGCTTCTTAATCAGTCAGTTTGGCTTGAATTTTATCTTGGTTGTTTGTAGCACCTCTTTTGCTGTCGCAGTCCACTCCTCCATTTCTGCCACACGTTTTAACGACTCCTCCGTTCTCTTTTATGTCCGACACAATTCCATTTAGTTTCCCATTAATCTTCTCTTGAAAACTTCTTCAATCTCTCTGCATGTCTGCGGAGAAGTCGTTGCGAAAGTGGCTCAGCTCATCCTTCACGTCTGCACAGATAGCTATGATCTCTGTGGATAGCTCCGATGCTAGCCTGAAGCCCTTCCATAGCCATGTGCTGGTCCGAAACGCCTTCGTCAAAAAGTGTTTTAAAACTTCTCTCGTCTGTTTCTTGTGTTTGTTTTGAATTTCTTTTTCTTTTTGATGCCTTTTCCCTTTTCATAATAAAATAATTGATTTTAGAGGGTTAACTGAGCTCTAGTAAAGGGGATTTAGATGACCGAATTGGGAGCTCTGGTTCAAACCGGAAGTCCCAATCTGTTCTCTTTCTAAATGCACACAGCAGTATGAGGATCTTGCAGCTGGAGGCCATATCTGGTGGCTTCTGGCTGAAACTGAAGAATGGAGCAACAGAGGAGAGCTGTCTGCACCTGCCTGCAACCAAACTGCTCTGCTGTTGCATATTTTGCAACATTTTGGGTTTTGCCTTCCTGTGTTCACTGTTAAAACAAAATTTCTAGTTGCGTTTTTTTGTTTGTGTTTCTTTTTAAAGAATACTCCTGGCTTTGAAAGATAGGGAAGAGATTACAAGATTATGTCTTTGAAGCTACCTTTATCAAGTAACATTTTTTTCACTCTTATATGGGTGGTGTTGCATTTAATTATTAAATTAGAACAAAATCAACACAAGAATTTTCCAGTCCTAAGAAAGTCTGATGAGACTATGGTACCTCATTGAACACCTGAAAGTAGTGTCAGTCATGCTCGTGTACTGGGACCAGTACCAGTATTTAATTCTTAAATCAAATGCGTCATTGTGGTGTGCAACTGTTGGAACATAATAATATCAAAGTGTTGGTGTGAAAAAATTATCACACCAACACATGATTTTTAAATCATTAACTTAATTTAAAAATAAAATACTGGTGGAAAAAGCCTTGAAAGTAAAATTTTTCACCCATATAAGAGTGAAAAAATCTGCCTACTGGGACGGGGCAGATTCAGTCGTTGGGTAATGTGAGCATGAATATACAGTGAACACATGGAGAACAGGGACCAGCTGGTGACTAGGCTCAGAGAGCTCAAAACACAACAATCTCACGCTGAGGGGGTTCCTTATTTCCCACATTGTTTGTGTTTTTGTGTGTCAGAACTATTATTGAAGCAGCAATTACACTCAATGATTTTCCCAAAAAAACATCAAACGACTTGATGTTTTTTAGGTTATCTGTGGTAGGGGAGAGAAAAATTGGAGGTCAAATGATCTCAAATTCATGACCAGAGATTCTAAAGCATGATAACCAAAGATCAGACAGCATGGACTCAACTTAAGGGTTGAAAAGTTGACTGTTCCCATTTTTCGTTTCAGATAACTGGGTAATGCCCAGTTCACACTACACGATTTTTTGCCCCGATTCTACCGTTACGACATTCTTAGAACTTTCTGAGTTCTAACATTGTTGCTTCCGACAATCGTAACCGATCATCCTGTCCTGTGTGGTGTTTTACGACTGATCGGGTCCAGTTGGTGGAACGTCGGGACCGCTTTGATCTAAAATCAGGGATATTGATCGTGTTTAATCATTTTGGCTCATTCATCGCAATGTCTGTGGTGTTCCCCTGACTGGGAGCGAGAAGGAAGTCTGTTGAATGTGACAAGTAGCCAATCAGAAAGCGCTATGACGTAAGCACGGTAGGAATCCCAAGAACAGCTGGCATGGCGCAATCGAGAATCCGCTGGACTTCTGACATGGAAGATTGTTTGGTCAAAATGTGGAAAGAACGCCAGTGTTTATTTAACATTTCGTCTAAAGAGTATCACAACAGAAATTAAAAAGAAAGAAGCTGGAGCGAAATTGCGACGGAAATCGATGTACCCGTAATCCTATATATATAAAATTCCCTTCTCACCCACCGCGGGTGGTTCTTATCCTCTGAGCTCGGGTCTTCTACCAGAGGCCTGGGAGCTTGAGGGTCCTGCTAGGCCTATCACAATAACAGATTTTGCTGGGCGATAAATTGTCTAAAAAATTATTGCGATAAACGATAATATTGTTTGAAGACCTTTTTACATTGATTTAATGGAAATTATGTAATAATACATGCGATTTTCTGCCAAAGATAGATGCACTTTACTTTCAAAAGACACTTAACACTGGGACTGATACACAAAATAAATAAAACAACCAAAACCAAAAATAAAATAGATTCTTAGTCTCCATTAACAATAAATGTACTTGAATAAAAACTAAACAACATAAAGCCAAAGTGGAAATAAATACTGCATTCAACCAAAAGAGTGCAGATTATGAAGTCTGTATAGTATATTGCCCTTCAGTAATCATTAGATTTAAATAGAGAAGACATCCGACTGCCTGATGCAATAGTTCAAACTACAGGATTTTTTACCCCGAACTACAATCTTAGAACGTTCTTCGTTCTGAAATTGTCACTAGTGTTGTGTGTTACGGTAGATCGTTGTGCCGCTCCGATCTAAATCAAGGATTTATCCAGACTGGGAGAGTGACGCAGCCTGTTGAATGTGACCGGCAGCCAATCAGAAAGCGCGGATTCTCCTCCTGCTTTCTGAGGGGAAACACGGAGGGAATCCCGAACAACTGACACGGTGCAACCCGAAGTCCAGCAGACATCGGAAGCAACATGAATGTTTATTCAACATTTCATGCAAAGAAAATATAAATAACTAGGGGAGGAGTTGGAGCGAAATTTCTACCAGAAAACCCGGTAACTTTTCAGCTGTTCTTCATTAACGTGACATAAATAGTTATAATGATTTTCATTCAGTCAGACTGACACTAGCTACATGCATTGCAGGTAGATTGTAGTAAGGAATTGATTAATGCCTGGTTTCAAAATTAGTGAACTGCACTTATTATTTTGTGTCCATTGTTGGACACAACACGGTTTAGATCGAACCGTTATAGCTAGGATTTCTGTCGGCTAATGTGTCTCTCAGGTTTTGATAATGGGCCGACAATCCGCGACATAAGATCGTGCAGCGCGCTGGGCATTACACTAAGGAAGTAAGGAAGGGAGGGTTAATGGAGAGAACTGGAGTGGAGCCTTTTTTCATTCAATGTCATCAACAGTAAGAGAAAAAGGCAGGAAGAAACGATAGCTGATAATTAAAATGAGGTCGATAGTTTTAATTTATCATGCGATTAATTGACTTATCGTTTATCGTGACAGGCCTATAAGTCGGGTTCGTTTCTGGTGAGAGTTGGACTCTGCCAGGGCTGCCCTTTGTCACCGATTCTGTTCATTGGACAGAATTTCTAGGTGCAGCCAAGTTGTTGAGGGGATCCGTTTTGGTGGCCTTAGGATTGCATCTCTGCTTTTTGCAGATGATGTGATCCTGTTGGCTCCATCGGGTCGTGATCTGCAGCTCTCGCTGGAGCGGTTCACAGCCGAGTGTGAAGCAACTGGGATGAGAATCAGTGCCTCCAAGTCCGAGGCTATAGTCTTGAGCTGGAAAAGGGTAGAGTGCCTCTCCGGGTCGAGGGGGGTGTCATACCCAAGTGGAGGAGTTCAAGTATCTTGGGATCTTTTTCACAAATGAGGGAAGAAGGTAGCGGGAGATGGACAGGCGGATTGGCGCAGCATCTGCCATGAAGCGGGCGCTGTACTGGTCCGTCTTGGTGAAGAGAGAGCCGGGGTAAAAAGTGGAGCTCTCAATTTTCCAGTCAATTTACGTTCCTACCCTCATCTATGGTCATGATCTTTGGGTCAAGAAACGATATAGCCGATAATTAAAATGAGGTCGATAGTTTTAATTTATCGATCGATTAATTGACTTATTGTTTATCGCGACAGGCCTAGGTCCTGCGCAGTATCTTGGCTGTGCCAAGGACTGCACATTTCTGGACTGAGATGTCTGATGTTGTTCCTGGGATCTGTTGTAGCCATTGATCCAGTTTGGGGGTGACTGCCCCGAGGGCCCCGATGACCACAGGCACCACTGTGGTCTTCACCTTCCAGGCCCTCTCCAGTTCCTCCCTGAGGCCCTGGTATTTCTCCAGTTTCTCGTGCTCCTTTTTCCTGATGTTGCAATCGCTTGGAATTGCTACACCTACCACAACGGCTTTCCTCTGTTGTTCATCCACTATGACAATGTCTGGTTGGTTCGCCATTACCATTCTGTCTGTCTGGATCTGGAAGTCCCACAGGATCTTAGCTCTGGCATTCTCCACCACCTTTGGGGGTGTTTCCCACTTTGATCTCGGGGTTTCCAGTCCATATTCTGCACAGATGTTTCTGTACACTATGCCTGCCACTTGGTTATGTTGTTCCATGTATGCTTTCCCTGCCAGTATCTTGCACCCTGCTGTTATGTGCTGGACTGTCTCAGGGGCCTCCTTGCACAACCTACACCTTGGGTCTTGTCTGGTGTGGTAGATCTGGGCCTCTATTGCTCTGGTGTTTAGGGCCTGTTCCTGGGCGGCCATGATGAGGGCCTCTGTGCTGTCCTTGAGTCCAACTTTTTCCAGCCATTGGTAGGATTTACTGATATCAGCCACTTGGGTTATTTGCTGGTGGTACATCCCATGTAGGGGCTTGTCCTCCCATGATGGTATCTCTGGCACCTCAACCTCTGTTCCCTGTTGTCTGAGACATTCACTGAGCACATTGTCTGTTGAGGCTTTGTCCCTGATGTATCTATGGATCTTAGATGTTTCGTCCTGGACAGTGGTTCTCAGTGGTATGGTGTGGTTTCATAAAAAACAGTATTTTTTATGAAAAAAAGAAAAATAACCTCACCTCCATGTTGCGATGCAACAAATATAATCCTTGCTAGCGATGTCTCCAGTTCTTAATCCAAAGCTTTGATTTTTGGTTACGTCTTTTTTGGGTTAACATAAGTCCGTGAACTAAAGCTACAACTTCACCGTCGTCGTCCATGTTTGTTGACTCTAAATTCAGGTGTGGTAGCGCAGAATTTTAATTTTAAGGGATTTCGTATCTGGAATTGGAATGTCTTCGAGTGAAACCTCACACTCTACGATCGAGCAAGTTACACATACAATTTTAAATCGGCTAGTGTGTGGTCTCTCACGTTTTCTGAATCGGCTGACTTTTCTAAAATCGTGTAGTGTGAACTGGGCTTAAGACAGATTCTAGCAGTTCAGCAATTGCACTTTTCTGACCAATCACCAGTCTTTAAAAACCTGCTGATTCTAATTTTGGCTAATACCGATTTAAGAAATTATAATTTTTTGTCTGTCAAATTGCTAAGGCCATGTACACACAGAAACAAGCATGGTATATTTTTGTAAACTGTTGAGAACAAATGTGGGTCCACGTGACAGGATTCTACACTACAAAAAAATTGGTGTAACAGGTTTGCCGGGACAATCTGGGGCGTTCTTGCGCTGCCAGAGAACACTAAAATCAAAAACAGCAGTTTGCCAGTTTTTGCATGATTCTGCACAACTGATACACTTAATATATTTTTGAAATACCAAGAATCTGTTGACACGAAAACAGAAACAGTATGACTAGGCCTGTCGCGATAAACGATGAGTCAATTAATCGTACGATAAATTAAAACTATCGACCTCATTTTAATTATCGGCTATATTGTTTCTTCCTGCCTTTTTCTCTTACTGTTGATGACACTGAACGAAAAAAGGCTCCACTCCAGTGCTCTCCACTGACCCTCCCTTCCTTACTTCCTTAGTGCGCTGCACAATCTTATGTCGCGGATTGTCGGCCCATTATCAAACCCTGAGAGACACATTAGCCGACAGAAATCCTCGGTATAACGGTTTGATGTAAACCGTGTTGTGTCCAATAATGGACACAAAATAATAAGTCCAGTTCACTAATTTTGAAACCAGGCATTAATCAATTCCTTACTACAATCTACCTGCAATGCATGTAGCTAGTGTCAGTCCTGACTGAATAAAAATCATTATAACCTATTTCGGTCACGTTAACGAAGAACAGCTGAAAAGTTACCGTGTTTTCTGGTAGAAATTTCGCTCCAACTTGTGTATTTTCTTTACACAAACTGTTGAATAAACATTCATGTTGTTTCCGATGTCTGCTGGACTTCGGGTTGCACCGTGTCAGCTGTTCGGGATTCCCTCCGTGTTTCCCCTCAGAAAGCAGGAGGAGAATCCGCGCTTTCTGATTGGCTACCGGTCACATTCAACAGGCTGCGTCACTCTCCCAGTCTGGATAAATCCTTGATTTAGATCGGAGGCGGCTGCACGATCTACCGTAACACACAACACTAGTGACAATCTCAGAGCGAAGAACGTTCTAAGATTGTAGTTCGGGAGTAAAAAAAATCCTGTAGTTTGAACTATTGCATCAGGCAGTCGGATGTCTTCTCTATTTAAATCTAATGATTACTGAAGGGCAATATACTATACAGACTTCATAATCTGCACTCTTTTGGTTGAATGCAGTATTTATTTCCACTTTGGTTTTATGTTGTTTAGTTTTTATTCAAGTACATTTATTGTTAATAGAGACTAAGAATCTATTTTATTTTTGGTTTTGGTTGTTTTATTTATTTTGTGTATCAGTCCCAGTGTTAAGTGTCTTTTGAAAGTAAAGTGTATCTATCTTTGGCAGGAAATCGCATGTATTATTACGTAATTTCCATTAAATCAATGTAAACAGGTCTTCAAACAATATTATCGTTTATCGCAATAATTTTTGAGACAATATATCGCCCAGCAAAATCTGTTATCGTGACAGGCCTAAGTATGACTTTAAGATTTAAAATGACATGGCGTCAAGGACAACCAAAAACCCTGCCGAACGATGCCATGTTTATTTGAAACTGGCATTCTGAAACCCGGTTTTTAATTTTTTTTAAAAATCGCTTCAGGATGTCCCAAGATGCCAAATCTGCATGGACACCCTAAACCACAACAAGCTTTTGCGGATCCAGCTGGAATTGTCTCTGTAGATTTGGCCTACATGTAGCAACAAAAATGCTAAGACGGCAACAACAGCTAAATTTTCAGACCATTGCAGTGGATAAGATTGGTTTCAGATGCAAGTGTTGACTGATTGCCTAAAGTTGAAGAAATTGGGGCTGATTTATCAGTGGCTCCCTATTGGCTTAGGGGGTGAGTTTAGAGGTGAAATAACATCCTGCTAGCCTGATAATGTCTGAAAAGAGATTTTATTTTATTTTTTGCTGCAGGAGCTAAATTTTCCAGCCTTTTCTGTTGGCTGAAAAAAACGACAGAAAAAGTTTAATTTGACTTCCCTCCCTGCTGACACATTGTTGAACCTGGTTGCAGCCTCTCTGCAGGCTTCTCCAGCCCTGCCTACACATGAAACTGTTTCAGCCTGTGAAACTCTACTTTTCACTGTGTTTATCTAAGGGTAAAGACCTATTGTAGAGTAAAATTACCTCATTCCTTAGCTCTCCTTCAGTATCAGAGCTTCTGCGTAGCATCTCTATGCAGATAAACTTGTTCAAAACGCTTTCACATTTCTTCACATCTTAAAATTTGGATCCCTATTTAATTCTCCCCAACAGAAGCAGATGGAGTTTAAAGCAGTCTGTATGTCTGAAGTAGACTTGTGTGTTTTTAAATGTTTTTCATTGAAGAAATGGTGATTAGCTAATCCTCACAGCGCGGAACACAGTGTTCCCATCACCTTATTTTGTTTGTATTGTTCTTGTACGTACAAAAATGTGAAATTCGTCTCATAATGCACTACATTTTTGAGGACTTTACGGAGTTGAGGACAATCTGAAATACTTGAAGCCTGTTGAAGAACTTTAACAGTGTAAGACGAGCCAGTGATTACACTGCAGCATGCCTGTCAATAGCGTTTCAAAGATGTCCAAACACTTTAAGTGATACTCAGTGATTTTCTGAGTAACCCTGGGGCTCTTTCTGCCAGCAGCAGAGAGAAAGTGAAAACACTCTGTAAAAGTATTTTACCATCTTAAAACTGAGACAAAAATTTTTGACATGAATATTTAAATTATTTATCTTTAGCATCATATATCAACAATTAGCATACTTAACATTACGTCATCATTCTCTGGGTGTATTCCCTAAAAAATAAATTCTAACCCTTAACTCTGAGGAATCCAAAAGCCTGCCATTAAACTATATAATGGATCAGAAAGATTAAATTGAGCAACTTCTACACTCTAGACTACCTTTGTGTTTCTCATTTGCTCTTTCTTTGCTATAAACACCAGACATGTCTCAAAAATATCACAAAGGATTTTACTTCAGATGGCTCTTTACATCCCCTGGTTTTTTTAACACTTCAATCATACTGTAAATTCAAATATTTCACTTAAAAACAACACACACACCAAAGAGTGTTAGAGAAGCCTGTTAGAGTTTAGTATAATGTGCTGGTGGGAGTCAAAGTTTTTGATGACCTGTAAATATTTGGATTTTAACAAAGTGTGACATGTAAATCAACAAAACAAGCAACATTTTTAATTCAATAACACTTTTTGCTGCTAAATTATTGAATAAATTGACATATTTGCTCAACAACAAAGATATTTGTTTTTTATCTGCTATTCAGACTCAACAATCACTTTAGATATAATAGTTAAGTGCTATTATATCTATTCAGCTTTCAAGTGTTTCAGGAACACCTGATCAGTCATGGAACTTCTTTGAAAAAAACTTTAGAAATGTGAGTTGTTGATGCTGATGTTAGCATTTTGGGACGTCTGTGCTACTGCTGCATGTTTGGCAGCAGTAGCAAACATGCAACTCCTTGTAGCACAACTTGAACACAATAGCCTTTTCCAGCATCTCATTAGTTTGTTTTTCAAAGCATAAAATAATCCCTGGTGGGCCAAGAAAAGCAGCTTTCTCATCCACTGTTGTTTCCGGATATTGCTTGTGCATCAGATTTATGGGCATAGTAGAAACGTGAATACAAAGTTTCCATCCATAATCTTTGCATATTTTTTTAAAAAGTGTTAATTTTACATATTAAAATCTAGATTAAAACAGTTTAATCTAGTTCAGATTGTGAAATTTTATGCAAACAAAATTAAGTCAATGTTATAGTACAAGGATAGCTCTAATGGAAGCGAAGTTTGAATTTGATCCTTACACACACACGCACACCAGATGTATATCTTCCTTAGTGCCTTCATTTCTCTTAGCATTGTTCATTAGCGAGAATCAATCTGAAGTTCTGAGACGGTACCACAGCACTTGTATAAACACACACTGCTAATAATGGCCCCTGGGACAAACACACTCTAAAGCACACTCTCTCAACCACACACACATGTATAAACACCTTCTTGAGCAAACTAACCAGTGATACCAGAAGCGCCCCGACTGGTTCCACTGTTTCCTGCCAGTGATAGAGAGTGGCAGAGAGATACAGAGGTAGGCTAACCTACCTCTGTACACTGTGTGCACTACCAGCCTCAGCAGATTTTCATTTCCATATATGGTTGTAAACCAAGCAGGAGAGGGAGGGGCTACTGTCTCACTGTCAGTTGGACATGTGACCTGGAAACAGGAAGTGCTGTGCTGCACAGCAGAAGAGAAGTAAAGTAATGAGGACTGCTGGTGTAGCTGCAGGCTGAGTGACAGGATGGGGTTTTACTCCTCCCTCCAAACCTGTAACACAGACACCTCACACCCTCTGTTGGCCACAGTGTGTATACGGAGAAAATTCACAGCTTTTTTTTTTTGTTTGTTTGTTTTTTTGTTTTTGGTGAATGCAGAACTTGCAGTTCAGAAACAGAAGTTTCAGCAGAATAGATTTTTTTAACGCTGCTTTAACGGGGTTTGTTTTCATTTCGAAGCATTTAGTTAAACTCTTTAAGGGTTATTATAGTCACAAACATTTGAACGATGCTAGTCATGTTTTGAGAATTGTAAAACCCATATTAAAACTCTCAGAATCACCAAAAATAATTATTTTTTGTGAATTTTATTTTTCTTTTATAAATTAATGTTAATCACCTGAAAATAACAGAGTACATGTCAGTGTTAACTTTCCCTGCATGTTAACCATTTTCTTTTTTGAATTCAATTTAAAAATAATAATCTATTTTTCCTCCTATCATACCGAGATTTAATATTAATAGATTTTAATACCTCCTATCTAGATGAAAACTCAAAAATTATTCTGGGTCAAACTATATCCTAATATTTTAATCTACGTGTTTATTATTTTAAAATAAGCTAATACATTTCAGCACAGATCAGTCTTTGGTTTCATCAGCCTATTCACATTTTCAACCTCCTGCAATTTTAAGCGCACAGCTTTCAGGTTCCTAACACTGCAAAACATTGATATTACTCCCAAAGACTTTTCTGTTAGCTGTACCAAAGTACTTAATAAATTTCACACTATGTCACTTTATATCTTCACACTTTAATGCACTTTATTGGGATTTGATGTGTTAGATCACGATATTTGAAAGACATCTTGAACACCCTGATACTCCACTTTACTCTGATACCCCTAAATTAATTCCATTGCAACCAATTACCTTTAGAAGTCATTGGATTTGTAATTAGATCCAAGACATTTATAGTATAATCTCAGAATTCTATCAGTTTTCTTTCATTTTGCACTGGTTGGGATTTAAGTTCAATAAAACACTTTGAATTTAATGGTTGTAATATAACGACGTGAAAAGGGTCTGGGTGTATTTGCACTTTCACATCATGTTCTGTAAATGTATTTGATCAGAAACACTTTCCTGAATTTTTTTTTGTCTTATGAAGGAATTCTAACAGATTTTGTATAATCCATTGCATACGCCTAAAAGAACAGATTGTGAGAGTGAGTTCTGTCAGTGATTTCTGATCTGTACTCATGTTTTGCTGTTTTGCTTGCAGGTACGCATAGCAGCTAACTTTGTCATCCATGCCCCGCCAGGAGAGTTCAACGAAGTATTCAATGGTGAGTTCTCCGATTCTTTCTCATTTAACAGTAAAAAATTAATTGATCTCCACAATTTAACTTTCAAAGTTATTTTGATTCTTAATGTTAAGTTTACACAACTTTTTAAATAGGCAGTATTATGTAAAAGTAACTTTTTTGAGATTTACATCAAATTACAATGATTTTTGATGATTTCTTCATCAAAAATTATACCTTTAGTGTTGCCTTCATTCTTTCATACATGTTTGAGAAATCCTTTAATCTCTCATGCCAACCACTCAGCTTTGGGCGAACATAGCTCCACCTTTGAGCTAATCCTTAGAACTGCAGTCTCACAGAGAATCCCTGACCTGCGACTTCCCCTTAGACTAGCCAGCAGCAATTAGCAAACATCTGTTGGTACTGCAAGTCTGTTCAGCTCATTATAGGAGCTACTTCCCATTGCAGCGCTGGTAAAAATGTTGTTAAAGGATTAATAGTGGAACGATGTTATGATGACTTTCTGAAGGCAGAGTTACAGAATAAGCAGGAGTTTTTAAAGAGACAGCGGCCCACTTTCAAGGTGTTAAATTTCTTTTAAGCCATAATTGACATATTCAGCATTTTTATAACTGAAGGCAACATAGCTACTAGAAATGTGCCTAGAAAATGCATACTGCCCCTTCAACAATTCATCCTCATAATTTAAATATTACCATGTTGCAGAAGAAAACAGCTTTCATGTTGTGATTTCTGAGTCTGATGTCCTGATCAAATGTATATATTTACCTATAAAACATTCCCATACCTCATTTCTTTTTCCGTTCCTGAGGTTTAAGTCTGAGGCTGTTTAAAAGCTGTGGACTGCAGAAGTTTTTGTTCCTATCTGACTCTTCTGTTGATAGACGGCGATGGCATCGCCACAGACATGTTGCTGCTAGTCAGAATGGCAAGTACACACTCGCAGTGTACTGTAAACACTTGCTAGATTAGAATTGTAGATTTCTTTCTATATTTGCAGTAAACACACAACCAAAACCCCCAGTTTGATATCATTTTGTGCGTCATACACTAGATCCATCAAGATCTCCGGCCCTGAGTGCTTTCAGATAATGTAGTTGAGATTGCGGAACCAATGGAGTCTTAGGGCCAGGTTAAGGATTTTTTTATTTATTTCTGAAATAAACTATTAATATTATGAGAAAAAAGTTTTATGAATAAGTTGTAGTTATGCAATGACAAAATCATGGTAAGAAAGCTGACTCACCTCACTGTAACCAAATCTAGCAAATGGTATAAATAAAGTTGATTGGCATAATATCAGCAGAATAAAGTTGTAATAATACCAGAATTGTGTGTCAATTGTGTAAGGACAAAATAAAGGTACCAAAGTTTTTATAAATTGCTGTACAGTACCTGTTTTCAGTCGGGGATGCTACATTCATTTTTTAACAAGTTCAAGAGTTGTTGAATTTACATAAGAAACTGTGAAGCGGAGCCATAACACACAGCATTATGTTGTCTCATTGTGTGCAGAGCAAGAACCTTTCCCTCTTTAATAACCTCAACCTTTCATTTTATATTTTGCTGTAACAGATGGCAGTATGTCAACGTTTTCCCTCTTTTTGTCCCACTGCTCCCACCGATACAACAGAGAATGAGATGCTTTGGCCAATTGCACCTCAGTCTCCACAACACGAGCTTGTGCTTATGACCTCTAGGGATTTTAAGTGTGTTTTTGCATCACAAATTCATACCATGATCTGTCGCCACGTCTAAGGAACACTGGAGGACGTAGGGGAGAAAGGGTCTATCTGCAGCTTATCACAGTCTGACAGACACCCGCAAGAACAGACCTCTCCGTTCCCCAGCACTTTGCTCACTTTGATCTGTTAGTAATTTTGAACCCTTTTCCACTGAGCTAATTTAGCGTGTCTGCTTCCGATCCTCTGGCATAAACCCTGTAAACACTGATGGGAGGTGAATTTGTTTGTGAAATCGAGCTGCAGCCTGTGCCTTTACCTTTTTCCACTTTCTCACTTGTAATCCCTCTATTTTTCTCCCCAGATGTGCGATTGCTGCTCAACAATGACAATCTTCTCAGGGAGGGTGCAGCACAGTAAGTCTGTTTTATCAGGCCATTTAGAGGCCTCTGAAGTTTCAATGCAGTAAATATTCTGTTGCTGGCTCATGGCCAATTAATGCTCAGCAGAGGAGGGCTTAAGAATTACATTGTCAGAAACTTAGTTCAGAAACATTATAGAGCAGTGCTCTGATTATTTTTAAAAGAAAATAAGTTAACAGATGATTAACAGTGATCCTTTTAGCCATGAGTGGCTATTTTCTTCCTAATCCGTCACATTGTCTTGATCAGCAACTAAATTATGACTTTATATTCAGAGAATGGATTAATATAGGGTGTTAATTGTATTAATAACAAAGTTGTTTATTTTCATCTTTTAGTGCTTTTGCACAGTACAACTTGGACCAGTTTACTCCGGTGAAAGTAGAGGGCTACGAAGAACAGGTGAGCTCCCGTTTCGCTCAACCATGAGAAAAGTGAAAGAACAGAAATTCAGTTTTAGTGTGGTGATTTATTTTCTGCCTTTCTAACATTATTTAAATCAGTGTTTAAAACTGGCGATTGGCTGGTGCCATCACCATTTTGATCATTTATTTTGGGACAGACAGTCTTTGAGGTTGGCAGGATGGGAGTCTGCCCATCATTCTTAAGTTAATTTGTATAAAATTAAAGCCTTAAAATATCTTAAGTTAATTTAAAAACTATATGGCATTTATGTTATTCATGCGTGATCGATTTTGGCAGCTCTATTGAATCTTGTATGTTCTGTTTTTTTGTTTGTTTTTTTATTCAAAATGTTGATTCACACTCTGACATCTTCTTTGTGTTCTGTGGCTTGAGGTGATTGAGGCAACTAGTAGTCAAGTTCTAATATTCTAATATACCTTTGCTAACTAGCTGTTTTGCATGTATCATTGCATCTATATCTCAAACCTAAAACTGCCAGATGTTTGAATAATTTTTAACTGTAGTTAAGAAAACCTGAAGCAAATACAGTTGCTGAATCTCATATATCAGAAGCAAGATGATATTTAGATGAGTGACTTGTATTTTGGGCACTTTTCTTATGTTACCCAGAATTCTATTTGAGAACCTGGCAATCATAAACTGTCAAACAAGATCACTTTTTTTTTTTTTTAAACCATTTCAGCCGCTTGTTGCTGTCACTTAGTTCCTGTGATGTGACAAATTAATGTTCTGTAATGATTGTGGCGTATTGTGTAACAATGTCATCATGTCCCTGTGTTCTTTATTGATGCCTGAAATTCCCCAGTCAGACACCCAGCAGGCTGAGCTAAGAGTTGAGCTGGAAGGCACATGGAAAGTTCAGGCTGACATCTATGTCTTCAGTTTTTTTTTATTTTTATTTATTTATTTATTTTTAAATGGAATATATTTTTCTTTGCCTCAATAAAACGGATTAGTTTTGTTTTCTTGTTTCTCCCCCTCTTTCTTTGCCTCCACTCCGCGGTTCAGGTCTTAATTACAGAGCATGGTGACCTTGGGAACGGTCGGGTCCTGGACCCAAAGAATAAGATCTCCTTCAAGTTTGACCACCTGAGGAAGGAGGCCAGTGACCCACGCCCGCATGATGTTGATGGCACTATGGAAGGCTGGAGGAGCGCCGTGGACTCTGCCGTCAGGGCCTACGTCAAGGAGCACTACCCTAACGGAGTGTGCACCGTACGTTCAGCCCGCTTCTTGGAGCCAGCAGCAGATGTTTAGTTTTCAAAAGCTGGGCATTACACTGAGTAGAGTTTTATTGCAGACATTCTTACTACATGTTCTTTTATGAACAACATTTTAACCCGTTTCTGTTTTCCCTTCAGATTTATGGAAAAACCATCGACGGGCATCAAACCATCATTGTGTGCATTGAGTGCCATCAGTTTCAACCCAAAAATTTCTGGTATGTCTCAAACTGTTTAAAAGTTCAAGGGGCAATGTTATGTAAAATTAACATTTTTGAGCTTCACATCATGTTATGCTATTCCCTCACCAAAAACATACCTGGAGTGTTGTCATGATTATTTCATGCATGTTTGAGAACTCCTTAAATCTCCTGTGGCAGCCATACCGCTGTGCAAAACACCTGGGTGAACCGAGCACAACAGTTTCCAAGTTTCCACATGAGCAGCACTTCATCTGATTACCCCACTCTGCTCCTTCAGACTAGCCAGTAGCAATTAGTAAACACTTGGTGGAACTCAGCTGAGCTCATGGTAGGGGCTACTTCTCGATGCAACATTGTTAAAGGGTTAATAGAGGAGTCATGTTGTGATGACTTCCTGCAGGTGAAGTTTCAAGCGTTACATAGTCAAATTTCTTTTGAGTCATATAAAATATATATATGGCATTTTTATAACTGAACTTCACAGGGTACCTAATTGTGTTATAAATGGCACAATGTGCCTGGAAAACACACATTATTCCATGTTTAATTTCTCCCTTTGATTGTGATGCATTAGATCCACTGAGCATTACACTGATTGTTTATTTTTAGCACATGTATGTAAACATGTGTGTAAAACTTTTAAGGCTAATACAATAATTATCAGAGGACTTTGGACACTCAGCAGCAGTGCTGAGTTGTTTCTCATCGTGTTAATCTAATTGGATAAGAGCTGGCTAAATCCTTTTTGCTGCTGGGTTTTACTGAGCTTAGGTGTTGTTTGGGGTAATGATCCCACAAGTCTTGTGACTGCTACAATGACTGTTCCCTCAGGAGAAAGGGGAGAAATTTTAATGTAAACATATATTAATGTTGGGAAAGTTTGCATTTTGATAATGGTGCTGTCGGAAAATTCTACAATTCTTTAGACCAGAATTATGTCATATTAAATGCTCGCTGTTTTTATCAAATAGAGCTGATGAGTTGCATCTTTCAAGCCACAGTAGAATCAGAACTTTCCTGAGTTGGAATGACAGTTCCACTGTCAGTGGATATATCACAGTATTTACCCACAAATCAAACAAAAATGTATTAAATATGCTTACATTAAACATACTTTTCATTTAGGCCCACATTTTTGTGTGATTTTTTTTTTTTAATTTATTTTTTTTCTGTCCATCCTCTTTATGTTTTAGAAAAGAGTGTCTTTGGTCTAATACAGGCTGCCACAGATATTTTTGCCAACAGCAATTACGGCAATAACTTTATAAAAAAGTTTTTCTTAATTAGTTACAATATTTAATTTCCCTTTGGGATCAATGAAGTATTTTTGAATTTAATATTCTAATTTTAAAGAATTTCATTACATGTAAGCAAAAAATCATCATAATTAACTGAAATAAAAGCCCTAACCCTATCATCCATCTGTTAGTAATTGGAGTAAATAATGTGTAATGAACATAGCAATAAAATTCCTGAAATAAATTGATTTTTCTATGATATGATGGCAATGAACCTTGCGAGCCGCATAAAGACAGTTACAAAGTCGGCCTTCTATCACCTGAAGAACATCTCCAGGATTAGAGGACTAATGTCTCAGCCAGATCTAGAGAAACTCATTCATGCGTTTATCTTTAGTCGCATTGATTATTGCAACAGCGTCTTCACAGGCCTGTCCAACAAATCAATCAAACAGCTGCAGCTGATCCAGAAGCTGCTGCTGGAGTTCTCACTAAAACCAGGAAGATAGAGACATAACACCAGTTTTAAAGTCCCTCCACTGGCTCCCTGTAGCTCAAAGAATAGACTTTAAAATACTGTTGTTAGTTTATGAATCACTGAACGGTTTAGCACCACAATACATTAAAGATCTGCTGTTGTTATATCAACCTGCCAGACTCTCAGGTTCTGGTTCTGGTTCTGCTCTGCATCCCCAGAACCAGAACCAAAAGAGGAGAAGCAGCTTTCAGCATCTATGCACCAAAAATTTGGAACAAACTCCCAGAAAACTGTAAAACAGTAGAAACCCTGACTTCCTTTAAATCTCAACTAAAAACACACCTGTTAGAATTGTATTTGAAATGTAATCAATTAAAAATGTAATGGTGGAACAATGTATTGTTTATTCCATGTTGCATGACTGTGTTTTTGTGTTTATGATGTAAAGCACTTTGAAATGCCTTCCTGCTGAAATGTGGTATACAAATCAAAGTTGATTGATTGATTGAATTGTGACAGTAATTAATTATGTTGTTTTTGTATTTTCGTGCAGGAATGGACGCTGGAGGTCAGAGTGGAAGTTCACCATCTCTCCCTCCACCACTCAAGTGGCAGGAATCATGAAAATCCAGGTATCTGATTTGCTCTTTCTTATTGGTGAATCTGACTTTTTCTGCATGTTCTTGACAGCAAGTTAAGCGCCAAATCAGAAACAACAGGCATTTTTGCCATTTTTCAAGATATGTGATAAAAGTAGGAAAAACTGAAGCACTGGGCATAATAATATATGTACACTTTAGCCTCAGATGTAATACCTTGTACATATCTCCAGATCTATGTTGAATATTTATGAAGACTATTAAGGTAAACTCATTCCATTATACATAATGATTTAGAACAGCGGCATACTCTCCCACTCTCCTGTATGGGTCACATTGAAGATATTTGTATTCTGTCTAGGCTCCCATTTCCATATTAGATGCTGCCTCTGAATCATCTTTTGACAATCACTAGGAGGGAGGGTTGCTCTGATGCACACCTATCAGCAAGCTCACTCACCTGGAGAGAATTTAAATGGAAAATAATCATCAGATTCTTCAGAAGGCCACATGGTGTCCAAAACAAGCCTGACTGCTCTTGGTTCATTCTGGAGAAGGTGTGGAAGCTGTACTGCTAATTACAGTCATATGCTGGTCACATCCCAAATTTAGTAAATATTGGTGTCATGTCTTTGAAAGAGTTCTTTCAACTGAATGTCCCACAAGATTCTGCATTATTTTTAAGAACTGTAGCCAAAAAAGAAAGGAAGAGCTAAAATGTTGTTTCTCTGCTTTGCTTTCAAAAGCAGAACTATTAAAGGATAAAATTAGACCTCTCACCCCCAATGGAATATACATCGATCAATACTGATTTAGAAACTCATTTTCATCTAGTGAATAAATAATTCAATAACTTATGAGTTGGTGACTCACTTAGTGCCATCTTTTCACTTTGTTTCTGTTTTTTGTTTGTTTTTATTGTCTTTTAAAACATTTCTTCAGGTGACTTGCAGAAAGATGGATTGAAATTATTATTAGTACTGTTGTTCAAAATAATTTAAATTTAAAGCAGGGAAGCACGACATATCACCAACTTAAGATATTTTTAGCATATTTGCATCAGTCTGATAAATAAAACTGGACTAATATTAACTTCTGATATTTATTTCCAACTGATCAACCAATCAATCAAATTTAATTTGTATAGCACATTTCAGCAGCAGGGCATTTCAAAGTGCTTTACATCATGACAAACACAAAAACAGAGTCATGCAACATAGAATCAGCAATCAAAATATGACTTTAAGTCAAGTTAAGTCTAAAGTTCAACTCTAAGCAGATGGTTTGTCAGTTGAGATTTAAAGGAAGTCAGGGTTTCTACTGTTTTACAGTTTTCTGGAAGTTTGTTCCAGATTTTTGGTGCATAGATGCTGAAAGCTGCTTCTCCTCTTTTGGTTCTGGTTCTGGGGATGCAGAGCAGAACCAGAACCAGAACCTGAGAGTCTGGCAGGTTGATACAACAACAGCAGATCTTTAATGTATTGTGGTGCTAAACCGTTCAGTGGTTCATAAACTAACAACAGTATTTTAAAGTCTATTCTTTGAGCTACAGGGAGCCAGTGGAGGGACTTTAAACTGGTGTGGCCCAGGTTTCGGGCTGATCTCTAGTTTTTGCAGGTCTAATGCTGTATGTCGTTTTTTACCATATTGTTTTTGTACATTCCATCCATCCATCGTCTGTCGCTTATCCAGGGTCGGGTCATGGGGGTAGCAGCTTAAGAAGGGAGCCCCAGACTTCTTTCTCCCCAGCCCCTTGTTCCAGCTCCTCCGGGGGTTTTAATGTTTTCTGATGTAACAAAGGATTTCTAGCTGCTGTTTCATCAGAGAAGAAGTCATCAACTGCCATAGAAGCTGAACTATGCCATCAGGTCAGACACAGAGTGACCTGATGATTTTTCATCTGTTCAGGTTCATTACTATGAGGATGGAAATGTTCAGCTGGTGAGCCACAAAGAGGTTCAGGAGTCCATGTCTGTTTCTGTAAGTATGTCTGCAAACCTGTCTTACACTAATTTTAATCTCTGAGCTGTCAGTGAATAAGTCCAGATTTTTACAGTGATGGTTTTCTAACATGAAAACGTTTCCATGGGGATTCTTTTTTCACTTGCACAGTAGAAATGATGGCCAGTTTTCTTAAAAACCTAAACTTGTTCTAAAACAGATGATGAATGTGTTTTTGTTCTTTTAGAATGAGGCTTCAACTGCTAAGGAGTTTGTTAAGATCATGGAAGCTGCAGAGAATGACTATCAGGTATGTTAGTGGTGTGAAATTCACCTTTCACCCCTTTGTGGTATTCATATTCAGAACATGTGACTGGAATGAGCTGTCCAGAAAAAAAGAAAAAAAAGCACTATTGATCAGTGAATGCAACATACGAAAAACACTCTTCAGTGTGGAATTGTCACTGCAGCAGGACAATGCAACCACAAAACTTATAGAAAGGAAACTATTTGTAGAAACAACTGTACAAAGGATAAAATCTTTTAAATTTTAGAGATTACAGTGTGATGGTTACAGTGTGTTATCTGTTCACACTAGCACAAGTCTTGTGCTAATGTTATGCAGAACACAAGCTTTAGATTTAAGCTTTATTGTGTTTTCATTTTTAAATTCTCAAATTTTTCTTTCTCACACAAGGTGTGACGTCTCCCCCAGCATTTATACCTCCTTATACTTCTGGACTCCTCTTGTTATTATAAAATTAATTGATCTTCACTAACTAACTTTCAGTTGTTTTGTGGAATATTGGCTTGATATTACAATATCTTTCTTTTTGAGACGGTAACATTTTAAAATATTTTTTAGTAATTTTCAGATCTTGGAGAAAACTTGAAGTAAGCCAAAATTGATAATGGCAGATCTAAACTTTACAAAATCAGCGATCATAGTTCATCTCTTCCTATACGTTAAACCCAGTTGTTACGGCTCAGTGCTTTGAAATGCAGAACTCTCTATAGGCCTATCGCAATAAACAGTAAATCAATTAATCGAACGATAAACTAAAATTATCGACCTCATTTTAATTATCGGCTATATCGTTTCTTCCTGCCTTTTTCTCTTACTGTTGATGACATTGAATGAAAAAAGGCTCCACTCCAGTGCTCTCCATTAACCCTCCCTTCCTTACTTCCTTAGTGTAATGCCCAGCGCGCGCTGCACGATCTTATGTCGCGGATTGTCGGCCCATTATCAAAACCTGAGAGACACATTAGCCGACAGAAATCCTAGCTATAACAGTTCCATCGAACCGTGTTGTGTCCAACAATGGACACAAAATAATAAGTCCAGTTCACTAATTTTGAAACCAGGCATTAATCAATTCCTTACTACAATCTACCTGCAATGCATGTAGCTAGTGTCAGTCTGACTGAATGAAAATCATTATAACTATTTATGTCACGTTAATGAAGAACAGCTGAAAAGTTACCGGGTTTTCTGGTAGAAATTTCGCTCCAACTCCTCCCCTAGTTATTTATATTTTCTTTGCATGAAATGTTGAATAAACATTCATGTTGTTTCCGATGTCTGCTGGACTTCGGGTTGCACCGTGTCAGTTGTTCGGGATTCCCTCCGTGTTTCCCCTCAGAAAGCAGGAGGAGAATCCGCGCTTTCTGATTGGCTGCCGGTCACATTCAACAGGCTGCGTCACTCTCCCAGTCTGGATAAATCCTTGATTTAGATCGGAGCGGCACAACGATCTACCGTAACACACAAGTGACAATTTCAGAACGAATAACGTTCTAAGATTGTAGTTCAGGGTAAAAAATCCTGTTGTTTGAACTATTGCATCAGGCAGTCGGATGTCTTCTCTATTTAAATCTAATGATTACTGAAGGGCAATATACTATACAGACTTCATAATCTGCACTCTTTTGGTTGAATGCAGTATTTATTTCCACTTTGGTTTCATGTTGTTTAGTTTTTATTCAAGTACATTTATTGTTAATGGAGACTAAGAATCTATTTTATTTTTGGTTTTGGTTGTTTTATTTATTTTGTGTATCAGTCCAGTGTTAAGTGTCTTTTTAAAGTAAAGTGTATCTATCTTTGGCAGAAAATCACATGTCTTATTATGTAATTTCCATTAAATCATTGTAAAAAGGTCTTCAAACAATATTTTATTGCAATAATTTTTGAGACAATTTATCGCCCAGCAAAATCTGTTATCGTGGCAGGCATAACTCTCTATTCAATCTCATCAGAAAGATAACATATTCATGTCAGGAATATGTTTTTAGGCTGAGGGAAAAAAAAAAAAAAGAAAAAATAATTGATTTAATTTTATGTTTATAAATCTGCATCGCCAATCTCCTGGATAATACTGATTTATATTTTGTTGATAATTCAGCCTTTAGCCTGGGAAAACTAATTATTTGACCTAAATTTGCCACATTGGTTCTTCTTCCTGTATTACCATTATATATTCACTTCTTCTCCCTGTCCTATTTCAGACGGCCATTAATGAGAATTACCAGACCATGTCGGACACTACCTTCAAAGCCTTACGCCGCCAGCTTCCTGTGACACGCACCAAGATCGATTGGAACAAGATTCTGAGCTACAAGATTGGCAAGGAGATGCAAAATGCTTAAAAAGAAAAAAAAAAAAAACAGCAGAGAAGAAAACAGACAGATCCCCTTGACCCCTCACCCCCCTCTCAAACAATGTTGCATGACTGGATAGTTGTATCGTCTTTGTACAAAAATTAGAGAAAACAGGGACAAAGAAGGGTTTGGTCTCACAGCCAGAAGTTATCCCACACATGGCTACCTTTCTTTACATGCACTGTATTATTGGATCCATGATGACAAACGTTTACCGTATTTGGGGAAAAATGAAAACCAAAATCTAGAGGAAGCATTGGAAGACATAGGGGAAAAACAGAGCAAAAACAAACTGAAGTTTCATTACCACACATGCAATTTCTGAGTGAGGCCACACCTTTTATTTTGACCTGATAAGATACAGATTGAATTTGCAGATGTGGTTAAAAATAAATCCTTTTTTGGGAGACATTTTTTATTTTATTTTTTCTTTACGAAAGAGCCCAGATATTACGGCTGAAATAAACGAGTCCTTTCACTTCACTGTTAATGTTCCGTGCAGTCAAGTGCATAAAGCAAAAACAAAATAAATGGTTTTGTGTTCATCTTTGGCACAATCAGCCAACATTGACAGACACTCAATGTTTTTGTCCCTTCATTTTGGTACTTTGCCTCACTGTCTGTCCTATATGTGAGATCTCAACTTCGCAGTGCTCCTAGCCTTTTTGACTTGACATTGTTTGAACTCTCACTCAGTGCAGAGAGGTTGGGCCACTTCAACAAGCTTAATTAACAAGACATCAGTTGCTCAATAATGTGCTTAATGTCCAATTTACAATAAAACAAAAAAATCATCACTTTCTCTCCTCCAGTGCTTATTTTTTATTAAAAAAAAGCAGAACCTGACTGTATTATATAAACGAGGCACACTGTAATATATTCCTGTATGAAACAGCCTGTCAGTTTGGTGATTTATTTCCATGAGATTAACTGTAATTCAGTCACAATTATGTTGCATTAAATGACAAATTTTCTATTTACTGACTCACTCCTAATTTCTGAAAACATTTACCGTGTTTTTGACTTCACAGTACTCTGCAGCGCAGCGTGATTGTTAAATGTCACCCAGTTACTGTCACGAAGACTTAATCTAACACATGCCAGAACTTGTTGTAGAACTGCTTCATAAACTGTACAACTACATCAGTTCATTAAAGTTTCTAATTCCATTCAGTTTATTTCTATAGTGCACAAGTGCACTTTACAAAAAGCAAGTCATTTCAATTCAGTCACCCATACATTCCAGTTTAACAGTGCAATGCGTTAATTATACAGATTAAAGTTTCTACCTAAACAAACCCAGTAGATTTTATCGAGTGATTGAGTGGTAGCATGCACTCCTTCTGGACCAGCAGAACCATAGCAACAATCGCTTCTGCCGTCATTGACTCTACAGCAGGGGTATCAAACTCCAATCCTCAAGGGCCACTGTCCTGCAGTTTTAAGATGTGCCATAGGTACAAAACACTGGAATGAAATGGCTTAATTACCTCTTCCTTGTGTAGATCAGTTCTCCATCCATCCATCTTCTGCCGCTTATCCGGAGTCGGGTCGCGGGGGTAGCAGCTTAAGAAGGGAGGCCCAGACTTCCCTCTCCCCAGCCACTTCCTCCAGCTCCTCCGGGGGAATCCCGAGGCGTCCAGGAGGCATCCTAACCAGATGCCCGAGCCACCTCAACTGGCTCCTCTCGATGTGGAGGAGCAGCGGCTCTACTCTGAGTCCCTCCCGGATGACCGAGCTTCTCACCCTATCTCTAAGGGAGAGCCCAGCCACCCTACGGAGAAAACTCATTTCGGCCGCTTGTATTCGCGATCTCGTTCTTTTTCGGTCATTACCCAAAGCTCATGACGGACAACGTAGATCGACCGGTAAATTGAGAGCTTCGCTTTTTGACTCAGCTCTCTCTTCACCACGACGGACCGGTACAGCGCCCGTTTCACGGCGGACGCTGCACCAATCCGCCTGTCGATCTCACGCTCCCTTCTTCCCTCATTCGTGAACAAGATCCCGAGATACTTGAACTCCTCCACTGGGGGCAGGACATCTCCCTCGACCCGGAGAAGGCACTCTACCCTTTTCCGACTCAAGACCATGGTCTCAGACTTGGAGGCACTGATCCTCATCCCGGCCACTTCACACTCGGCTGCGAACCGCTCCAGTGAGAGCTGAAGATCACGTCCCGATGAAGCCAACAGGACCACATCATCCGCAAAAAGCAGAGATGCAATCCTAAGGCCACCAAAACGGATCCCCTCAACACCCTGGCTGCGCCTAGAAATTCTGTCCATAAAAGTAATGAACAGAATCGGTGACAAAGGGCAGCCCTGGCGGAGTCCAACCCTCACTGGGAACGAGCCCGACTTATTGCCGGCAATGCGGACCAGACTCTGACACCGGTCATACAGGGACCTGACAGCCCGTATCAAAGGGCCCGGTACCCCATACTCCCGGAGAACCCCCACAGGGCACCCCGAGGGACACGGTCGAACGCCTTCTCCAAGTCCTCAAAACACATGTAGACCGGTTGGGCGAACTCCCATGCACCCTCCAGGACCCTGCTGAGGGTGTAGAGCTGGTCCAGTGTTCCACGACCAGGACGAAAACCACACTGCTCTTCCAAAATCCGAGGTTCGACTATCCGACGGACCCTCCTCTCCAGTACCCCCGAATAGACCTTGCCAGGGAGGCTTAAGAGTGTGATCCCTCTATAGTTGGAGCACACTCTCCGATCCCCCTTTTTAAACAGAGGGACCACCACCCCAGTCTGCCAATCCCGGGGAACTGCCCCCGATGTCCATGCGATACTGCAGAGTCGCGTTAACCAACACAACCCTACAACATCCAGAGCCTTGAGATACTCCGGGCGAATCTCATCCATCCCCGGGGGCCCGGCCACCGAGGAGCTTTTTAACTACCTCGGCGACCTCGTCCCCAGAGATTGGAGAGCCCAACCCAAAGTCCTCAGGCTCAGCTTCCTCAATGGAAGGCATGTTGGTGGGATTGAGGAGGTCTTCGAAGTACTCCGCCCACCGACCCACAGCGTCCCCGAGTCGAGGTCAGCAGCACACCACCCCCACTGTAAACAGTGTTGGTGCTACACTGCTTCCCCCTCCTGAGACGCCGGATGGTGGACCAGAATCGCCTCGAAGCCATACGGAAGTCTTTCTCCATGGTCTCTCCGAACTCCTCCCACGCCCGAGTTTTTGCCTCAGCAACCACCTGAGCCGCACGCCGCTTCGCCCGCCGGTACCCATCAGCCGCTTCCGGAGTCCCACAGGCCAAAAAGGCCCGATAGGACTCCTTCTTCAGCCTGACAGCATCCCTCACCGAAGGTGTCCACCAACGGGTTCGAGGGTTGCCACCACGACAGGCACCGACAACCTTGCGACCACAGCTCCGATGAGCTGCCTCGACAATGGAGGCACGGAACATGGACCACTCGGACTCAATGTCCCCCGCCTCCTCCGGGACGTGTTTGAAGCTCTGCCGGAGATGGGAGTTAAAGCTCCGTCTCACAGGGGATTCCGCCAGACGTTCCCAGCAGACCCTCACAACACGTTTGGGCCTGCCAGGTCTGATCAGTTCTCCAGAGCTTTATTCTATTCAGGAGGTGCAGCAGAGGCACATCAAAACGTTGCAGAGCAGTGGCCCTCCAAGACTGGAGTTTGACACCTGTGCTTTACAGCAAACCCTCATACCATGTATGCATCCAGTGACAATGGAGAGGAAAAACTTACCTTTACAGGAAGAAACCTCTAGCAGAACCAGAACAATACAAGAGACCATCTACCATTAATGATTGGGGTTTAAAAAGACAGAGTACAATGTACAAGAAGAAACTCATGAATTGATGTTGGATTATTTTGATGTTCATGAAAGTAAGAATTTAAAAGAAGAGAGAGAATGAGTAGTCTGTGGCAATATTATCAGAAAAATTGAGAAAACCTAAAGTTAGCAGAGAAGAGGCTTGTGCCTTGGGAATAAGATATTCTTACAGTCTAATTGTCTATTAACTTTAACTTCTATCTGGTAAATTAAGTCTTGTAAGGACTGAGTTTGATCTGGAGTCTTTTGGAGTTTCCCTGAACATTGCATAATATGACACTGGTGAACTGGCTGGGTAATCCATCACTGAGAAAATTGGCATCAATTTTCTTTTATTTTCCATTTCAAAACAATATTTTCACTGGACAGACTTTACTTTGGAAATAACCTCTATAATCCTTTCTAGATTGAAGGACAGTAAATGTTTCCTCTCTAAGATTATTGTATGTTTAATAGACATATTCACACCTGCTGAATATGTCTATTGATGTAGACAGTAGCTGTTTTTTCCCAATACACCCCCCCCCCCCCCTGCTTTGACTTCATCTTTGTTGAAAAGGTGGATAAATAATAGTTTGGAATCTGTTGTATTTTTCATGAACATGACTGTGAAAAATCTATAATGATGTGCAAAAAGAAATTCTATCCATGTATGTGTGTGTGTGTGTGTGTGTGTGTGTGTGTGTGCGTGCGTGCGTACACGCACGTACGCATTCATACATACATGCATATATGTATGTATGCATGTATGTATATACCGGTAGTCCTTATTATATATGGCCAAAATCATCTGTTCACAAGAAAGGGATGGTAATTTTGTCAAAACAATCTTAGCATATTTGGCAAAAAATGGCATCGGTCATTATTTTATGAATAAATAAAATAAATAATAAATAAATAAATAAAATATCCATCTATTTTCTGTTCACCTTTGTCCTGGTGCCTCTCCAGCTGCGTTCCGGGTCAGAGGCGGGTTCACCTCTGACAAGAGGCCTTGCCCAGCCTGTTGCAGGACAAGGTGACAAAATATATTTTTTAAATATTTAGATCTGGAATTTTTAAAGGAAAAAAAAATGCAGGAATAATGTCAGAATGTTATGACATAAAATTCAAAAAGCGAGTCCAACGTGACTTTTTAAAGAAAAAAAAAATAATAAAAATAAATAATTACAATAATGGTAAAATAGCGACATCTTGAGGGAGTAGGCGCTATTGAACCAATGTGAGAGCCCCGCGGCTGTCTGGTAACTGTTAGCCGACGTTAGCAGTGTAGCTCACTTTGCAGACACGTATACACACAGTTTAGACACATGTTGGAGTTACGCTGGGAGAAATGCTAAATCCGAATAAGGAATTCACCGGCTTTCCCACTCTCGCGAATTAAGGTTAGCTCTCACACACTGCTTTTGTAATGTTTGTCCTTTCAGAGTCATTCCCCGTGCCTTCGTTTTTGCTCGCTTTAGTGTTAAGTTTTTACGCTTTCCAAACAGGAGGGAATTGAAATTAGCTGTTAGCTAGCCGGGTAAGGTGAGGGGCCACCTGGCTATTTATATAACTTCTAGCCAGGTAGAAGTCATATTTCCTCACGCGCGCAAAAATGTGGTTTGCTTACTGGGGAAGTTTCCAGTATAAACTCTCTTTCTTGCCCAGTGCTGTTAGCAAGCTCCAAGCAGCAGAGCTGTGCATTGTTTTAAATGGTCCCCGTCAGCACTCTTGTGTTCACTGTCAAAAGTTGACTGATTATTTCGCCCACTTGTCTGTTTCCTCTTTTGAAAAGGAATGAACTCACGTTCAGGTAGTTTAAATAAAGCGCACGTCAGAATAGATTCCAGCTTTTCCAGCTCTTGTCCCCTGTGGACTGGTCGGGTTTGATCTGGAAGTGCTGGTTCCAGCGTTGGCATGACTGGTCGCCTTGCTGTCACAACGGCTGGGGACGGTTCTCCTGTGACCGTGTGCCGAGCGTGGAAGAATGACAGCTGGCTGGAGCAGGAGAGCCCGCAAACACAAATTGACTCCCCGCGGTGTTGAATTCTCTTTGTGTGAGTAAACGAATTGTTGACTTGAAATCATGAACAATTTCAGTTTTTGTAAGAGGTCAAATGTGACGCGCGCCTTCTGCTCTTACCTTGTCACTTCCTGAAGAAATAGTGGCGCTTCTGCTGTTTTGTGAAACACATTCGGGGAAGAACCCAAACATTGTTTGAAAAGGGTATAAATCAGTTGTGACTGTTCATAGGGGAAACTACTTCGTCTTCATTTTCAGTGTTCCACAGGAGCAATATATATAATTAAAAACAACAACAACAATGAAAGATAGGGTTTTATCATTATTTTCTTTCTTCAAACCTGATGCCTCCTTCACATAGTTTTACTGTTTTATGAGAAGTACCTGTTTCATTACTTAAGAAACTTGTTGGTTGAACCAAAATAATTTATTTAAATCTTAATTTGAAATGAGAAGGTTTTCATCAGAAACTCTTAAAAGGCTAGAAAAAATAATAGTGACTTACTTAAGGACATTCAACTGAAAGTATTGGAGGTTTAAGCGCAATTCCCTTAATTTTGGGCTGACTGACAGACCCACCCACTGGGTTACACTGTTGCCAACTTACAACTTTTAAGACAAAAAAAAAAAAAACTGGAAAAGCCAAAATTGTAATCGGCAGGTGAGACACCAATTGTCAGAATGCTACCATCGGTGTATTAATAACATTCAAATATGTTATTTGATGATCCACAACTATACCTTGCTCACCCAACTCAGGAGTGAGTTGCTCATACAACGCAGAAGTTTGTTGTATGATCGTTCCATCCTCAAAAAAGAACTGTTCAGATAAAGCAACTAAATGAAGTCTGATTGACTCTAATCTAGAGTTTGTCAAAACATAAGAGGACATTATAGGGATATATGATTTTCAGATCATAAAAAATTATGAGAAGCTAAAGAAAACCAAAAATCTCTTAAAATTATGTGTGCTTAATTATCTCATGATGGAGTTTTAAATTGATTTTTGTCTTTTCATGAAGTTTTGTGCTTTTACCTGTTCACATTGGATTAATAGTTGATGTGATTTTGTTTAGCTCTATAATGGATGCCACTGAAACTTAGAGAAAACAATAATTTAGCTCTCTAATCAGTAGCAAAGATTTCTACTTCATCAGTTTAACACAGTGAAGGTGAATTAAAATCACAATTAAATTTGCTGAAACATGGCTGTATTATTTACCTTTGTGCTTTGTGAATGGCAGACTGATAGACACCTTGAATTGAACCAATCAGAAGAACCCAACTGATAGCCTTCCCTCACTTCCCCTTCCTCTGCGACTTTGTTTCTGTTCGTTTCTTCCCTTTTGGTGGTTTATCAAAAGTGGAACTGTGTGGGATTCCCCTTGACAATGTTTAGGACTAACGCCACAAATGTTTCATTTTATTTAAACTGGGATGTTTTTTGTCTGCTTGGGAGTTTTCTGTTCCAGGTGATTGTACTGAAGTGTTTTTGTTACCCTTCTTGTCACAAAGCTGTCATTGGCTGGCAGCTTTGTGTGATTGTGCGTGTGTGTGTGTGTGTGTGTGTGTGTGTGTGTGTGTTGTTCTCATACACACTTGCAAACTTTGCAGCAGCAGCAAAACCGTTCTCCCATGTCCTCAGCAGGCGGATATGATTGGATAGGGAAAATGTTCAATCCCATAAGGAATAGTATTCCTGCCATGGAGCAGTAGCTCTGCTTCCATGCCATATCGATGTACTTTGAAGTATCTAGAACTGTTTATTTTTTATTTTTTTCAGTTTGAATTGATTTAAAGAAAAAAAGAAAGCAATGTTGGAAAGTGATTGTGTTTAAAATATGAGTAATTAAGTATATATTTTTTATTTCTTTTTATAATAATATAAAATCTCACAGCCAGAGAGTTTAGGTGATAAATTATAAAGATAATTTTTTGTTGCATAATAAAATTATTGCTTTTATTTTTTGGAGGGTGTTTTTGGGGGATTTTTTATTTTATATATTTTCCTGTGGAACACTGAAAATGAAGACAAAGTAGTTTCTCCTAATGAACCGTCACAATTGGTTACCAAGTAGAGATCAGTGATTTTCACTCAAAGCAGCTATTTATTCTTTCTTGCAAGAAACACAACAGCAAGCAAACATGTCCAGTGTGCTATGAGTCTGGTCTGCTGTAACCAGACAGAGAGTCACTACATACTAATAGGCCTGTCACGATAAACGATAAGTCAATTAATCGCACGATAAATTAAAACTATCGACCTCATTTTAATTATCAGCTATATCGTTTCTTCCTGCCTTTTTCTCTTACTGTTGATGACATTGAATGAAAAAAGGCTCCACTCCAGTGCTCTCCATTAACCCTCCCTTCCTTACTTCCTTAGTGTAATGCCCAGCGCGCGCTGCACGATCTTATGTCGCGGATTGTCGGCCCATCATCAAAACCTGAGAGACACATTAGCCGACAGAAATCCTCGGTATAACGGTTCCATCGAACCGTGTTGTGTCCAACAGTGGACACAAAATAATAAGTCCAGTTCACTAATTTTGAAACCAGGCATTAATCAATTCCTTACTACAATCTACCTGCAATGCATGTAGCTAGTGTCAGTCTGACTGAATGAAAATCATTATAACTATTTATGTCACGTTAACGAAGAACAGCTGAAAAGTTACCGGGTTTTCTGGTAGAAATTTCGCTCCAACTCCTCCCCTAGTTATTTATATTTTCTTTGCATGAAATGTTGAATAAACATTCATGTTGTTTCCGATGTATGCTGGACTTCGGGTTGCACCGTGTCAGCTGTTTGGGATTCCCTCCGTGTTTCCCCTCAGAAAGCAGGAGGAGAATCCGCGCTTTCTGATTGGCTGCCGGTCACATTCAACAGGCTGCGTCACTCTCCCAGTCTGGATAAATTCTTGATTTACATCGGAGCGGCACAACGATCTACCGTAACACACAACACTAGTGACAATCTCAGAACGAAGAACGTTCTAAGATTGTAGTTCGGGGTAAAAAAAATCCTGTAGTTTGAACTATTGCATCAGGCAGTCGGATGTCTTCTCTATTTAAATCTAATGATTACTGAAGGTCAATATACTATACAGACTTCATAATCTGCACTCTTGGTTGAATGCAGTATTTATTTCCACTTTGGCTTTATGTTGTTTAGTTTTTATTCAAGTACATTTATTGTTAATGGAGACTGAGAATCTATTTTATTTTTGGTTTTGGTTGTTTTATTTATTTTGTGTATCAGTCCAGTGTTAAGTGTCTTTTGAAAGTAAAGTGTATCTATCTTTGGCAGAAAATCGCATGTATTATTATGTAATTTCCATTAAATCAATGTAAAAAGGTCTTCAAACAATATTATCGTTTATCGGAATAATTTTTGAGACAATTTATCGGCTAGCAAAATCTGTTATCGTGACAGGCCTACGTACTAATCACAAAGTTCCTCAGCAGGAGCCCAGGAAACCTGGTTTCCAGCATTGTAACACTTCATTGGGCAGACCCAACCTTGAACATAGAGGAGTCTCATCTTTACCTTCTGTGGTTCCTCCTTTAGTTCCAGCAGGGTGAAAATACAATGAGGCTCACATTAATGTGAAGACCTAAGGTAAATGCCTTTTTTGGGTTACAATCAAAGAGTCAGAAGCTATTGTCTAAAATTCCACTACAAGCACTTTGTGACTGTTGTATAAATGCATTTTTCTTAATTACTAACTCAGAAATCTCCTGGATTAGCTGATTTTTATTTTATTTTTCTCAGCAACCATCAAGGGTTTTCCGAGCGAGCTCAGTGACGCAACACACCCAGCCACAGCCCTGGTTCACCGCAAATCCAGAGCAGACTGGTCACAAGTCTTTATTTAGAAACTGAGCAGCAGCAGCGTGCTGGTAATGTGATCTCAGCAAGAAATGCCTGCTCTACTGTGCCTGCCCAGCTTGGTCCAGGCACAAGTCTCTTACCTTCTCCATTCATATCTGCTGAGGACGGCCACATGTCTGAGCTCTGATCATTTCTTCCAGTTTTTTTGACATTTTTTTTTAATCACCCACTCAGGGTTCTTCAAAGCTAACAATGACGCCTGATTTTGTTAAATGGATGAGTTTTGGATATACACCTCAATGCAACAGTGTTGAGTTAAAAGTGTGTGTTTTTCTTTAGGTAGACGGGAATAAATTAGCTATTAGGTTTTTCATAGAAATAATAATGGTGAATTACATTTATAAGTTATGGAGAAATTTAATGTACAAAAAAAGTAATTCTCATAATCTCTAAAAACACGTTTTAAAGGATAAACTCTGTTTTTCCCACTGACTGGAAACGTAAAGAAGCAGAGGCATTCTTTGTGTCTCAGATATTAGAAGTTTTAGAATTAGTCAAATTAATTACACTTTAATTTTCAATTACCACGGGTTATTAAAGTAGTAAATTATTTATTACTTTAATTTCTTTCCACCACATTCTTCAGACTGGAGAGAGACTGGATGTAAAACATCCATCCTGGTGGATAAAACCCAACGTCTCACTGGAGCTGTTTTCTCATTCATTGTTTCAAACATTTAATGATTCTATTGATTTAACTGATTCTTCATTTAACGTTTATATTTAGTGACAGCTATTTATATATGATGTAAAGCCTTTCTGAATTTGTAAGTCAGCAGTTGGAATTTGGCCGTCGTGTGAGGCTGACACCTGCGTTCAGAGGGAGGTGGCTAATTCTCCTCCTCGTCTCTTCTCCCTGCTTTGCATACAAGCACGGTTTAATGGATGGTATTTCCAGTGGCCTGCATTTAAATGCAGTTAGTATTTGACTGCCTGCACATATTTGAATCAATGCAAACTGCCATGAAATGAACAAGAATCTGTCGGATAACAGACGCTCTCCAGATGTGTTCTTTTTTTCATTTATTACAACTAGGATTTTTTAATACCAGTAATAGTTTACTGATATGTTTTCTTTTTAATTGCTCTACACACTTTTTCTGTACTCCTGCAACAGCATTGGATTGCTTTACTTAGTTTGACCTTTGCATTATTTACTTACCGTAGTGTTATTGGGGTTTTTTTCTTTCTTTTTCAAATCTTGTCTTAAGATAAAACTAAGTCATCCATCAGGTTGTGTTGTGGAAAATTCAAATTCCTCTGACCATCAAATGCACCATTGCATTTCAATGCTTATTGATTGCAAAGGACCAAAGCACAAAGACATCAATAATATTGATATTTGTCACATTTGCTTGGACTTATAATGCACATAAGTCCAAGCAAATGCCCCTGTACTACAACATTAAGGACCATTGATTGTATTAACAGCCTAAAAGAATAATCTCAGGTTATTTTTGAACTTATAGGGACAATAGTACTTCGGCATTAAACACATGTAGCGCATTAGGAGTTCAGTAGATACTTGCATGTGAACTGTCAACTACAGCTTCCTTTTGCTCTGCCATTAAGGTTGCTAACCAACAAACAGGTCATATCTACATTATGTGCGTTAACAATAGTCATCCCATTGTTGTATCCAACTTAGTGACTTTGTCACTAAATTGGTGACAAAGTTGGCAACTTAGTGACTTTAAAAAAAAAATTGGAGTCAGCAGGTTAGGTTTTTTAAAGATTAGCGGTTGGCCAGACAACTGTAATCGGTGCACCCCTAATTGGAACATCCCACCAACTGACATTTTTAACCCAGTGGTTAAAATTTTGATTTGATGTCAGTCTATCCTAGACTTGGACAATAACTAGACAATAACCTTGTGCAAAGTAACGCCACTAGAAAAAAACCAGACATCTATAACATGATATTTTCTTTATTCTTTAATCTGTTGATTAATATCGTATTCCAAGACCAAGTGAGTAAAGTATTTTCCTTCTCCCTAGTTTACAAGTCTGCACACATTTGTAGGGTTTTTGGTGGTCGCTTTAAATTTTAATTCTTCCACCACATTAATCTTGATTTCTCATCTGTTTATGGGAAAATAAATCCCTGATCTCAAAAATAATTCAAGTTTCCTTTGGGTCCACGTCCAACTTCTCTGGAAATGGAAATTTGTCTGATGGAAGGTGCAGCTGTAAACACCACAGTAAACATCCATTCAGTAGAAGAACGGACATGTCGATAGTTGTGTGATTGTTACAACAGACAAACGAATACTATATATACTTGATAAACTACACATCAATTACTTTGAAAATACAACTCACTACATACCAGGAATACGATGGGTAACTGTTGTCTTCCTACTTTGTGCTTTTTCTCAGCAAGCATCTCTTTGGAAATGATAATTGGTCCTTAACGGGACCAAGAATCTGATAAGTAAAATAGAGCGAATATTGCTAACTTTACAGTATTGAGATCTCTGATTTCTTTCCTGATCAGCTGTTGTGGCAACATTCTACTCTGTTCTGAAGGTTCCTGGTCAGGCCTCCCAATAATAAGATCGTCCATCACCTTCTCATATTTCCTTTCGCAGAAGGATGGCCAGGCTTCTCTCCTGCTTATTTTTAGTTGCCTAGCAACCAGTGTAGGATGCTGTTTCAGGGTGGCACGTTATGATGGAAGTGGGGGCAGGGTGAGGTGCACATTGTTCAGGGATGAAATGCTTCTGAATCCTGACTACAGAGAAAAAGTAGCGAAAAGATGCAACACATTAATTTAACGTCAGCATCGTGGCTTTTCTTTTTTAGCTTCATTCACCTGGCGGCACTTACAGTTTTAAAGAATTTACATCCTGATTGTGTTAGAAATTAAAAAAGGCCCAGTCACCGATAAGCAAAATCCTGCGTGTATTTTAAACATCCTTGCTTTAGAAAGAGGGTTTGCTTTTAGGCCTGTCGCAAAGCAGTAAATCATTAAATCAATTAATCGCATAATAAATTAAAGCAAACTCAATAATTTCCTTTTGAATGATTTATATTTTTTTTGTTTTTGTCTTTTCTCCCTCTTTCTACCAAAGACTTGATGACAAAAGTCCAGAAACATGGACAGAAACCCGGCTCGTGTGGTAGCATCAGCTTTTAGCGATACCGCAGCTAGCAGGTTTCATCCTCCAGTATTGCTTTTTTCCTAACGGTCTGCCTCATTGGGACATTATCTCTGAGCAATGCTGTGTTTGCAGTTTATTGATTTTGACAAAAATTAGTATCTTTGATTCATTTAATTTCCTGTTGGATTATTTCAAATACCCTATATGAAAATAAGAAAATAAGTATATTCTTCAAATAGCTGGTTAGACTTCTTATTATTTGGGGTTTCCGTTATTGAGGACTGTAACTGTAAGTGTCAAGTGAAATATATTTCCTCTATGTTAGCTGTACTGTGAAATAAATTCTAGTTTCTAAAAGATCAGTAAACTGTACATTCTAATGAACATTTTATACTGAAACTGGAAGACCTTTTAAATACCCAAAATAAAAAAAACAACAAATAAAATGATTTTTGAAGTATTTGTAGACAAAATTTTCCATTGAAAAAAAAGAGGTTTAGTTGAGACCAAAGCACCTGACTGACGACTTTTGTCACCCAATTTTTGGTAGAAAGAGAAAAGAAAAGACAAATAATAAATCATGCCAATGAAAATTATTGACTTTGTCTTAATTTATTATACAATTTACTGATTATTGTGACAGCCCTACTTGTTGTTATATATAGAATGCAATTATTTCTAGTATATTAATAGTTAATTTTTTGAAAAGCAATATTTTGGCCCTGAGGAGTGAATACAAGCAAAGTTAGCCTCTTTTTTTGTTTAAGTACAGTATATTTTTTAAAACATATTCAAAGGAGACCAGTGTTAAAAGCCAAAATTTTTCTGACTTTATAAATTTCCAACAGCTGACTTTGTATTTCTTGCACTACACTCATTTCATTAGTCTCTGTTCATCCAACACATTTCAAAAATCTCCTTGGATGGAGTTTAGATCTTCAGAATGGTGGAAAGAACTTTTAAAACCTCTGATAAGCCTTGATACAGGAAGTAAACCCATTTTTTGTCTCAAGCTCAAGTGACAGAAATAGGCCTGTCGCGATAAACGATAAATCAATTAATCGCACGATAAATTAAAACTATCGACCTCATTTTAATTATCAGCTATATCGTTTCTTCCTGCCTTTTTCTCTTACTGTTGATGACATTGAATGAAAAAAGGCTCCACTCCAGTGCTCTCCATTAACCCTCCCTTCCTTACTTCCTTAGTGTAATACCCAGCGCGCGCTGCACGATCTTATGTCGCGGATTGTCGGCTCATCATCAAAACCTGAGAGACACATTAGCCGACAGAAATCCTAGCTATAACGGTTCCATCGAACCGTGTTGTGTCCAACAATGGACACAAAATAATAAGTCCAGTTCACTAATTTTGAAACCAGGCATTAATCAATTCCTTACTACAATCTACCTGCAATGCATGTAGCTAGTGTCAGTCTGACTGAATGAAAATCATTATAACTATTTATGTCACGTTAATGAAGAACAGCTGAAAAGTTACCGGGTTTTCTGGTAGAAATTTCGCTCCAACTCCTCCCCTAGTTATTTATATTTTCTTTGCATGAAATGTTGAATAAACATTCATGTTGTTTCCGATGTCTGCTGGACTTCGGGTTGCACCGTGTCAGCTGTTCGGGATTCCCTCCGTGTTTCCCCTCAGAAAGCAGGAGGAGAATCCGCGCTTTCTGATTGGCTGCCGGTCACATTCAACAGGCTGCGTTGAGCTCCCAGTCTGGATAAATCCTTGATTTACATCGGAGCGGCACAACGATCTACATTATTCAGAACGAATAACGTTCTAAGATTGTAGTTTGAGGTAAAAAATCCTGTAGTTTGAACTATTGCATCAGGCAGTCGGATGTCTTCTCTATTTAAATCTAATGATTACTGAAGGGCAATATACTATACAGACTTCATAATCTGCACTCTTTTGGTTGAATGCAGTATTTATTTCCACTTTGGCTTTATGTTGTTTAGTTTTTATTCAAGTACATTTATTGTTAATGGAGACTAAGAATCTATTTTATTTTTGGTTTTGGTTGTTTTATTTATTTTGTGTATCAGTCCCAGTGTTAAGTGTCTTTTGAAAGTAAAGTGTATCTATCTTTGGCAGGAAATCGCATGTATTATTATTTAATTTCCATTAAATCAATGTAAAAAGGTCTTCAAACAATATTATCGTTTATCGGAATAATTTTTGAGACAATTTATCGGCTAGCAAAATCTGTTATCGTAACAGGCCTACACAGAAATAACCGAAGAAGTATGAGTTCAAAAGTAAAACTGTGCGGACTACTTTACAACAAATGTGCATTTCGGTGCATGGAGTCAAATTATGGAATAGTTTGGATGAGGATTTGAAAAAGTACACTACTTTAAACCAATTGAAAATACTTAATAAGAAAACACTTGAGTTAACACTGGAGAGAATGATATGTTTGTAAGTTATATTCTTAATTTTATATATGTGGCTGTGAAAAGAAAAAGATTTATTTTGTAATTACTTAGAAAAGGCCAGGTTTTTATAAGTTTTTTTCTTCTTCCTGCTCCTTTTCACTCATGTAGATGAAGTTTTACAATGTTTTTGTACACTGACAATAAAATGTGTTTGGTTGAGTGAATAAATTTATTGATTATTTGATTACTGTCACAGACAATCTAACAATCTATTTATCAAATCAAATCTCAGTTTCTTCACAGTATCTTAGACCTGTCACTTTCTCAAAGTGGAAAATTCTCAAAGTCAAATATAAATATAAAAAAATCCTAATATTCATATTGTAAATTATTCTTTTTAGTTTGGTACACGCATTGAGTTTAGCTGGTATCATTTCCACTTCTGTATAATGTGTAATGTGATGTGCTTCATCTTTCTGCCTCAGGAACAAATTGTTCATTTGCTGCTATAAATCCCACCCACAGCTATGTATCATTGGAGCATGATTATCACTGTTTTCAACTTCATGTTCTAAATGTTACAATGGACTGCTTGACACACAGTATACATAAAAATAAAATGAAAAAAGTGGACTACATTGTACTGAAAACTGAAACAGAGCTTCAGGTGTGTCTTTACAGTGCAGCAAGAATACATGAGGGTTCCTCTGGTTTGTTCCTGAAGGACAAAGACATGAAGAGTGAATGAAGAGGGTGTAAGTGACAAAAGAGCTGAAACCTCCATCCACATGTGCTTCTGTCTTCAGCAGCTGAGCTAACCCAAATGCTTTATCTCATTCACAGTTGGGGCCTGGAAAACACCCTCCCAATGAATGTCTATTTATTTAGCAGGCTGTTGTACATCAGCTTGTCCCACTGTCGCACAGGTGCATCATTATGCAAGAGCTAATTCAAATACAGTTCTTATTCAGCCATCAATGAAAAACCAAAAAGAAAAAAACCCCAGCAGTTATATTCAGTGGTTTCACCACAAGCAATTAAGTTTCAGTTTGTCTGTAAAGACGTGGGAGAACCTGAACTAGCTGAGATGCATTGATGTAGAGTTTGAGGGTTGAACTTCATCTAACCACAGATGTGTGATTTAAAAATTTATACAAACACTTTTTGGCCTATTTTTGGATAAATTAATAGCTGAACTGTCCCAACAGTAATTGTAGTAAAATTTCCTCAAAGGAAAAAAGATATAGACCTGACTGTTGCAATAAGTAACTAAAATCTAAATGGCATAATAAATTAAAATTAACTTAATTATTTCCATTCTGAGGATTTTGTATTTTTTCAATGGAAATATTGCTTACAGAGAGATGGCAATACATTTTTTTATGGTCTCGATTGTGTTTTTGTTTATTTCCAATAAATAGAGTTCTTAGTAAATTAAAGCTTATGTTGTGATCAACATATTACCTCAAAATGATCTCAAAACAACATCATTATTTATCACAATTGTTACTGGGCCTTACTTGGCCCCTATTAGGCTCAGTGTGGTTTATTTTAACTAAGGTTTTTTTATGTAACAGTGACAGGACGGGTTAAGCTAGTGTAACACTACGACGTGAGGTAAATCTGTGTTACCATAAAATAGGAGGTCGTGGGTGTAGAAAGAGCAGAACACTGAGAGGGAATAGCGTAGCGGTCCAGACTTTTATTGAAGCTTACGATAAGAGAACAGAATCTGTCTCAGGCCTGCATAAAAAAAAACACAGAAGAAGAAAATAACAGCTCCTCTTAAAGTCACAGCATAATTCCTTAGCCATGGAATATCTTTAGTAAATAACTGATCTTGAATGAAACCATATTTATAATTGAAAAGGAAAAATAAATCATCTTACACTAGGTTTATAGTTGACCCACTGAACTGGGTGCGAGAATGTGCGTATCAGTTGTGCCGTCCCTACATCTCCTCATCATAATTTGGAAATAATACCATGAGGCCATTATGCAATTATTTCCAAATTATGATGCCTGCACATGCGCCTCCAAATTTGTGCTGCTTTTAGCATTTTTTTTTAACACAGAAACTCTATGGGTCGCAGATGGACTGCAGTAGCGCCCCTACTTTGGGGCTTTGGTGGAAACCCTGGTGGGCCAACAGCCCTTGCCGCCTCTTTTTGTTGCCTCCACCAAAAAGGTTCTGGTAAGGCTTCTTCCTGAATCCTGGATTTTTAGCTTCACTAGTTAAGTCTTATCAAGCAATAAATAGTGTATTTTTGTGTGTTGTGTGAGTAATAAGTCAAGCTAATATCAGGTACCCAACCGATATGGCCAACAGACCTTCCCACAGTCATCTTTGTTGCTCTTGCTTCCATTGATGAAGGGAACACTAAATCACTCCTCTTTCGCTCACACCTTTCCTCTGAGGTCCTCATTTCTTCGTAGGTCCTCCCTTTTTTATTTTCTCCTCTCTTCCCTCCCTCTCTGTCCAGTAGCAGTTGTCAGTCGTCTTTTTCCAGCTCTCTCTCCCACCCCCATCCTGATGTCCCTCTGTTTGTGTATGGCTATTGTCTTACAGCAGCTGCAGCAGTAGCAGCTCCTCTCCAGATTTTTAGTTTGTCAACCCCCCTTTCCTTTTCCTTCCCTTTCTCTCTCCGTCTTCATTAGTGGATTTTACAGTGGGATGAGAAGTGAGGGAGTGGAGAAGATGAAAATGAGGATACAGACTGCAGAAAGCAGAGAGATGCAGTAGCTAGCCACAACCTCCCTGTACTCCTCGTCTGGATGGGAACGCTTTTCTATCACTGCAAAGGACTTCTGTTAATTTTTTTTAAGTGACTTTTTTTTTCTGCTTTGAGGAACAGTTGTCCTGAACAGCTTTTGTAATTGACGGTTGGACTTGCTGAACGTCCGTGATCTGAGTGGAGGGATTTTTAACAGATAGCGGTGCCGGGGCATCTGGCCGTCTGGGAGGCAGCAACGGCCGGCTGGCTGCATTGTGTTGCTTTGATGACCCCCGCTGTGTAGCTGCCTACTCATCAACCCCATCTCTCTCTCTCTCTCTCTCTCTTTCTTCTTTTAACCCCCCTCACCCTCCACCCAATCCCGACCCCTTCTCTCTCCTCTTTCCTCCTTCTCCACCTCCTCCTGTCTTTCCATCACAGCTCCTGGCCCAGCCATGTTCGGCACGGAGTCATCATGTAAGTATTGCCATCATCCTTCTATCTCTCTGTGTTTTTATACTCAACAGTATGAGCGTGTTTTCTTAAGGTGATTGAGGGAAGAAGGAAATTGCTAGATTTTCTCCATCTTTCCTTCCTTCTCTCTGTTTTTTTGTGGATGTTTTTGCCTCTATGGTTGCTGGTGGTAGGCTGCATGGGGCGAAATGTAGGATCTACCATTTTAGCACAGAGGGTCAGCGTCATAAGCTAGCAGGACTTACTGAACTTAATGCTTTTCCTGTCTTCTATCACTCTCAAGGATGTTTGATTCGTCCGTGTGTGCGTACGGAATCATCTCCTCTCGTTAAACGTGTTTAGAAATCCGGAATGTTGACGTTTGGAATGAATGCCAGTGCCTCACTTTTCTCTGAGCACATTGGAAGATGGATGCTTGTGCTAATATCACATCATTCCCAGCAGCAGAGGGATCTGCTTCTGTCACTTTCCAGTTCAGTCCGATTGCCATGCAGTTCCGTTATCGTCACATTTCCAGCTTCAGAAGCTTCTGGATGTTATGTAGCACCTTGCTGCTACGAGCTTTGTATTTATTTGAGGAGGGGGCTAAGAAGCCGCTTCCCTTAAGTGAAGTTTGTGTTGAGCTCATGTCTTCAGACAAAGCTCTTTCCTCCACTCCAGCTCAGGTTGAATTATTGTTTTCTGATCAATGCCGCATTGGCTCACCCAGCACCTATTCAATGTTGCGAGGAAGTCAGGGGTTGATGTAACTGATTGTCGAAGCCAAAAGTAACTTGTATGTGGAAGTCAGAGCACAGGCAGCAAGTAACTCGGCAACAGCCTTCAGCAAAAATCTGTCAGTGAATCACTCAAAACTCTGGACTGTAATCTTTGTGATGAATGATACAGTTGGTGTTTAAAAAGTGCAGATTTTTATTGACCAAAGACTTGATCTGGGTTTTTGTTCTTTGTCTTGATGCAACCAAAAGTGCAGCACTGATCAAGTGTTTGTCTGCAGACACACTGCTTTGTTTTCAGCTTTTAGGTTTAGTGCATGGTTGTTAAAAAGGAATATAAGTAGCAACTAGTTACATTTACTTTAACTTTTTTTTCTACTGGAGTAAAATCATGAAAGATCAGTACTCTTGAGTAAAACTTCTGACTACTCCACTCTCCTGGAGTTATGTCACTGAATAAAGAACCAGCTTGCTTTAACCAAAAGTGCAGCGGGCACAGACACACGTCTGGTGAGACATCTGGTTTCTGAATAAGTTTTATTGTTCTGATGTTTTTTACCTGCTGAGCCTGCTGTGCCATTTGGAGGTCAAGTGAACATGTAGGAAACTGTAGATATTGTCATCGGATGTACTGTTCTAACATATATATGTTACCTACCTCAAAAGTTCCATGTGGCAAATTCAGAGTGGAAATGTTTGCTCTGCATGATTTTGCTATTTTTTAGCGATTTGATTTATTTGTACTTATCTTTATTTTTATACCAGAACCCACAAATTCAATAATTTCATGTTTTGTCTATGATTACATAATTTTTATAGATTAAATCAGATTAAATAATACAACTCAAGTACTTTAGCCATCATACCAAATATCTTTTATTCTTGCATGATTTTTCAGATTGCAACTTTTGACTTCCACTTGAGTAAAATTTGTTGTAGTGTTACTCTTACTTAAAACATAAAAATATTTGACTACTCTACCCTCTTAATTTGGTGTGTATGTTAGAAAAAGATTTTTCTACTTTAAGGTTATAACATGGGACCCCTCACCCCCAGTGAGAATGGTCAGACTGCCACCCTGACCAGCCCTTCCTATCTCCCCAAAGATATCTCCACTCTGAGCTTGGAAGTCATAGCAGAGGCTGCAAGCTGCTTTCACATTGTTTTATATATATATAATTAATCCCAGTCTCTAATTAATAGACTGGGATTACAGACCAAAAGTTTGGACACACCTTTTCATTCAATGAGTTTCCTTTATTTTCATGACTATTGACATTGTAGATTCACACTGAAGGCATCAAACTATGAATTAACACATGTGGAAATATGTACTAAACAAAAAAGTGTAAAACAACTGAAAATACGCCTTATATTGTAGTTTCTTCAAAGTAGCAACCTTTTGCTGTGATCACTGCTTTGCACACACTCTGCATTCTCTTGATGAGCTTCAAGAGGTCGTCACCTGAAATGGTTTTCACTTCACAGGTGTGCCCTGTCAGGTTAATAACTGGGCTTTCTTGCCTTATAAATAGGCATGAAAATTAAGGAAACCCATTGAATAAGAAGGTTGTGTCCAAACCTTTGGTCTGTACTGTATATATATATATATATATATATATATATCAGAACTGTGGGGACTTAACTACAAGTCCCCACCCAGTGAGGGGATACATGGCCCCAGTGAGCGAATCAGAGCTGAACGAGACAGCTGCTGACCTGAGAGAGAGAATGACAACCAGGCCTCCCCGGCGCCAATTACAACGGCTGAGTGAAGTACCATCAGAAAGTCTCATTGAGAATGTGAATGCAGCATTGAGAACGATCCCTACCAACACCATAACAGAAACCAATGAGCTGATCTACAACTCAGCATCAGTGATCCTTGAGATACTTGGCTATAAGAGCAACCATGAGACCCAATACCCACCATGGAAAAGACGGTTAGAGGCTAAAATCAAGGTAACAAGGAGGGAAGTGAGCCAACTGTCAGAGCTCCACAAGGGTACAATGAAAAGACAAGTACCCAGAAAGTACAGGCAGATGCCCATACCTGAAGCACTCGAAACTGCCAAACAGAGGCTCCAAGCCTTGGCCAGCCGCCTAAAGAGATACACAAGGGAGAATGAATCCAGAAGGATTAATCAGCTCTTCTACACTTAACCAGCTAAGGTGTACTCTCAATAGCAGGGTAATAATAACAACAGAGCAGACCCACCAAGGCTGGAGACTGAACAATACTGGAAAGGCATATGGGAAAGGGAGGCATCCCACAACAGCAATGCACAGTGGTTGATCTCTCTACGAGAGGACCATAGCAACCTCCCTGAGCAAGCCCCGGTAACCATCACTGTGACAGATGTCCAAGAAAGAGTCTCAGGTATGAAAAACTGGACAGCACCAGGGCCTGACATGATCCATGCCTACTGGCTAAAGAAACTCACTGCCCTCCATGAGCGACTGGCAGGCCAAATGAACCAGCTGCTACAAAGTGGGACTCACCCTGAATGGTTAACTGAAGGGCGAACAATCCTAATCCAGAAGGATCCATCAAAGGGTCCAGTCCCACCCAACTACCGACCAATAACCTGCCTCTCCACAACCTGGAAGCTCATGTCAGGCATCATAGCGGCCAAGATAAGCAAACACATGGATAAACACATGAGCATGGCACAGAAAGGTATCGGTGTAAATAGCAGAGGAGCCAAACACCAACTCCTCGTAGACCGCACAGTTGCCCGAGACTGCAAAACCCGACACACCAACCTGTGCATGGCTTGGATTGATTACAAGAAAGCCTATGACTCAATGCCGCATACTTGGATCATTGAATGCTTAGAGATGTATAACATCAACAGGACTCTGAGAGCCTAAATTGCAAACTCGATGAGGCTGTGGAAAACCACCCTTGAAGCCAACTGCAAACCACTTGCACAAGTGTCCATCAAATGTGGCATATACCAAGGAGATGCTCTGTCCCCGCTACTGTTCTGCATAGGCCTGAACCCCCTCAGCCAAATTATCAACAAGACTGGCTACGGATACCGACTCAAAAATGGGGCCAACATCAGTCACCTTCTCTACATGGATGACATCAAGCTATACGCCAAGAGTGAGCGAGACATCAACTCACTGATCCACACCACCAGGATCTACAGCACAGACATTGGGATCTCATTCGGACTGGAGAAGTGTGGTCAAAGAGGGGGAAGGTGATCCGCACAGAAGGGGTCTCACTCCCAGAAGGAACAATAGCAGACATAGAGGACAGTTACAAGTACCTAGGTATACCACAAGCAAATGGCAACCTCGATGAGGCCACAAGGAAAGGAGCCACAGCTAAATACCTCCAACGAATAAGGCAAGTCCTGAGAAGCCAGCTCAATGGCAAGAACAAAATCCGTGCGATAAACAGCTACGCCTTGCCAGTAATCAGATACCCTGCTGGAATAATTAGCTGACCAAAGGAGGAGATAAAAGCCACAGATATTAAGACTAGAAAGCTACTAACAATGCATGGAGGGTTCCATCCCAAATCCAGCACCCTGAGACTGTACACGAGCCGCAAGGAAGGAGGCAGAGGACTAGTGAGTGTGAGAACCACTGTCCAGGACGAAACAACTAAGATCCATAAATACATCAGAGACAAAGCCTCAACAGACAATGTGCTCAGTGAATGTCTCAGACAACAGGGAACAGAGGTTGAGGTGCCAGAGATACCATCATGGGAGGACAAGCCCCTACATGGGATGTACCACCAGCAAATAACCCAAGTGGCTGATATCAGTAAATCCTACCAATGGCTGGAAAAAAGCTGGACTCAAGGACAGCACAGAGGCCCTCATCATGGCCGCCCAGGAACAGGCCCTAAACACCAGAGCAATAGAGGCCCAGATCTACCACACCAGACAAGACCCAAGGTGTAGGTTGTGCAAGGAGGCCCCTGAGACAGTCCAGCACATGTTCAACCCTGTATTTATAGATGACACTCTTATTTTGAAATAAGGAAGTAACTCTTGAGTGGCCTTGTTCTATTGGAAGCCTCCCCCTCTGTAAGATTCAATATGTGGCAATATTCTAAGAAAAATTTAAATGTATGAGGAGTAAACTTTTTGCACTTTTCAAAACGATTTATTTTCCATGAGCACCAGCAAAGGAGCAAACAATCGCAGGAATGCCTCAGGAGTTCCTTCCATTCAAAGCACATTAACATTTAGTACCTCGGCACCCTTTGCACATGAGAACCCGGATCCTGTTGTCACACAAAAATCTGTTAGCTGTCCAGTGTCATTCTTAACAATTGCCTGTACAGGACTGTATTATGTAAAATTGATTGTTTTTTTAGATAAGTTAAGACAATTCGAAATGTATCTTTGAGGCTGCACTATGACAAAGACGAAACAATACTTAAATATTTTTAGCTTTAGGTCATGTTGTAATATTATCCACTCATCAAAAGCATCCCTGGAGTATTGTCTTGATTCTATCTTATCATCAAATCTCCATGGCAACCATTCAGCTGTGCAAAATGCCTGGTTCAAGAGAGGAATAATATATTAGTATTTTGGCAGAGTTTATGGTCCAACCACAGCTTGTGAAACTTCTCAGAGACATCTGACATTTAACAGTTAAAAAAATAAAAAACAATTAACGAGACACATGGGAAGTTAAAACCCAAAATGGAATGTTTTGATTTAAAACTATTCAACCCCCTATCAGAATTTTGTTTAAAGCAATGTTGTTGTTTTTTTTTTGTTTTTTTTTTTTGTAGATATGTTTATTAATGTTTGTTTAATAACAACAACATAACACAGAACAAAAGCTCAGCAGTGCAGTCCATAGGAGACAAAAAGAAAAGATAAGATAGGAGGCATGCATATTTCCATCATTATATAGTTCACATCTAAGCATTTATAAATGCTCGAGACAGGATGGTAGACATGTGTCCTTCAGCATAGTCCAAGAAGGGCTTCCATCTGCGTCCAAAAGTGTCAGTCTTAGAGTGGACGAGGCATGTTAGAGAGTCGAGAGGGATATTCTCCAAAACAAGGTTCTTCCACCCAAAAATAGTAGGAGACTTATTAGAAATCCATTGCAACACAGTATTTAGAAAAGTAGGACATTATACAACTTACTCTTGTTTTGATTTTGGATATGTTTATTTGGTAGACCAAGGAGAAGAGACACAGGATTGAGATCAATATTAGTTTTGATAATTTTCCTAGTCTCAGCCAGAATTGATTCCTGGTTTAAACTTAGTCACCTGGTTTGGTGACTAAGTTTGTAGTGATTCTATGTAGTGATTTAAGTTGCGACGCCCAGGAGTGATTACAAATAATCATTTTTCTGGCAGAGTTCCAAATACTGCTCCACATTTCATCAGTAATGTTGATATTCAGTTCTCCTCCCCAGGCTTGGGCCAGAGTTCATAAGTGACACTTATAACATGCTGAGTGACACTTCACAAGTTCTGAAAAACAGTTTTTCAATGTCTGAAACCTCAGTGTCTCTGAGTAGAGTTGGTTCTTTTTTAACAAAGTCTCTTCGCTGGAAGAAACAGAAGAGGTTATTTGGTTATTTTTTCCTCCAAAGGCTTCCACAACTTGATTAAAAGACATGAGGATCCTGCCTTAAAAAGACAGCCCAAAGAGGAAATACCCTTAGCCACCCATTCCCCAAAACCTGCATCCAACATACCCGGAAAAAAGTCAGGGTTCTGGACAAAGGGTGTAAATGGGGATGTTTTCCCAGTTCTGCCCTCGATGTGTTGAGTCGCTCTCCAGGCCTCGACTGTATTCACGGTGTTTGGATTGTGACAACATTTATTTATGGTTTTCATATTTTTAAGAAAAAATAAGGCTTTTAAGAGGGCAATCACATAACGAGGCTTCTACATCCAGCCACATTGTGGATGAATTTCCAGATATCTGCTCTCGGGCTTATAATATAAGAGAACTTACTTGATAGTTTTTAAGGTCTGAGAGATCTGAGCCTCCCATGTCTCTTGCTAGCTGTAGTGTTGACATTTTTATGAATGCTCTTCTTTTGGCTCAGATAAAGGAACCAAACCAACATTTTCATGTCCTACGTTGTAAAACCTTTGAAGTTAGGGTGTATGTATTTATTTTACTGTGTTCATTCTCAGCAGTTCTCCAAAACAACAAAGACGAAATAATATGCAAGTATTTTTAGCTTGGAAAATAAACCATTTTAAATTTATTGGAGGCTGTAACTCAAACAGGGCTTTGTTAACCTGGAAGAAAGCATGAGACTATTCTTTTTCTTTCTTTATTTTTACTTTATTCAAGACAAATTCAGGTAGAGGACCTTCAATCAATAACAATGAAATGTATTTACGTTTATGTAAGTTAACATACCACATGCCAAGTTCATTTAATTATTTGTGAGGATTTATCTGCTAGAAAATTTAAGTTGTTTTAATTCATTCATAAATAAACAAAGAATAGGTGTATTCTCTCCTAATCTTTGTTTATCTTGTGCTAAAACAGTTAGCCCATCAGTGAAACGATCGGCTAACGATTCAAGCCTTAAACAGTATCTTAATGCTAAACATGTAGCAGCAGCTCAGATGTCCCCAACATCTACAGTCCACATTTTTAAAGAAGTTCCTGAAACACTTAAAAGCTTAGTGGGAATAATATTACTTTGCATCAGTCTGATGGTTGAATAATCTTAATATCAAATTAAAAACAAATATCTTTGATGTTTAAAAATTCTAATTGATTCTCACCATTTTTTAGTAAACACCAGCATTCTTTACTTTTGCCACAACTTTGTTTCCATTGTCCATCATTAGCACATTTATATCCAATAATCCTACAAAGTACCACATTTTATTTTACCAGTGGTATTTCTCAAGGTGACCAGAGATTTATTCTTCTTCTCTGTTTGTCTGAGGCTGAGTCACACAGGTGTTTCAGGTCTATATAAAAAAAGCTTCCTTTCCTTCAGTATTTAGCTGTCCCCTTGACACTGAGCTTCTTGGTATTTGCTTATTTGTTTTTATTTCCTCATAGGCTTGTCTGTTAATTTTCCTTTTTGGATTTCACCCTAACTGAGGGCACATAGTGTTTTGTGTTGCAGTGTTAAGCTGTTAATGGGAACTCCTGAGTCAGTCCTACTAAGATGCTTACTGAAGATGGCCATTTGATCGAAGCTTTCTGACGGCAACCAGCTGTCTCAGTTGCTGTGGTAACCCCTGTAAGAACTGCAAAACGCCAGAGCGATCGGGTTTCTGTGGTAACTGCTGACTTCTGCTATTTTTGTCCCTGGAGCGATTGTGGAGCTGAAGGTTAACTAAGCCAAAAACTTGGATGTTGAGAGGTTTTTGATTTTTATGCATTTTCAACATCTTTCTTTGATCATAATCTGATACAATGGCTTGTGTAATTTTTATCAGCATGAGGGTTTTAGTCTGTTGCCAATTCAAATGCTGTTTTTTTCCCCCCTTTATTTGCTAACAGTTATTAATACTTTAATTTTGATTAATTTGAACATACACTTCTTTTGGGGGGAGGCGTTGCAACATATAATTTGAATTAATAAAGATAAATGTAGATTTACACAAGTTTCAAAGTCTACAGCATCCGCTTCTAAATACCAGTCAACTGAACAGACACTTGTACATCTTTTCTGTTTTTTTGTTGTTAAGCTTTGATTCCTAAATCACTAGTACATATAGGAACAACCCAGAGACCAATTTTCACACCTCCGACTAACTGTATATGGTAGTAGTGGTAGTATCATGATGTGGGGTCTATTTATGCTGGATAAAGCTTTGAAATCCATAGTGAAATGGATAAAAGTTTGACACTATTGGGGTTTCCTACTGGATAGTGATTCCAAAAACACATCAACACTGGTTATGGAATAGATACTGCAGCATCTATATGAAAACCTTTGTTCATGAGAAATTGTTTCCTATATTTTATTATTTAATTTTTTTTTCTACTCAGCAACACAAGTAGTTCCTATTTGTTACATTCTATAAATATGTCTTAAGAGTTTAATACAGTTGATACAATATAATGTTGATATTTAACAATTTTTTTTAATTCAGCATATGAAGAATTTAGCCTTTCATGTCATGTCTTCCCACAGGAGAAAACTCAGATTTTTGAGCCAATGGCTACATATCAATTCATTATTCCATCAATAAGAGCAGTCAGCTTTAGATTAACTAAAGCTGTCTTTCTACTGAAGACGGTAGAAAAAAGGTATGTGTATTTTTTCTATTGTGTGTATGCAGGGATAGGGTTAGGGTAAGGCAAAGATCTTGATTCAAGTGTGACTTAGAAAAAAATGTATTTAATGAAATTTTGGTTGCAAGATGAATCTTCTATAGACGTGAAATCTGAAACACATTATTCTGTCCCCCTTTCGAGCCGTTTCTAGGTTGTCATGGTTACCCCCACAGGAGGGTCAACTAAGATGCACTCCACCCCTGCCTGCTTCATTAAAATCCACGTTATTGATTGGCCAGACGGGTAGCTACACCCCCCCCCCCCCCCCCCCCACTGTAAGGATAGAGTGGGACAGAAGCAGCTTCCACTTGAATGGGTGTCCTCTCACACACACACGCACATGCAGCAGAGCAGCTGAGGAAAGCCAAGGTACACCAGGATGGGGGCTCCCGCTAGCAAACATGTCCTCTGAAGCCTGGCTAGCTGCTGTCTAGACATTTCTCCATAGTGGAATGGAGGGTAAGTCATGTGGCTGAATTTGGTCTGCAGCTGGCACACTGAGTATAGTGATAAATTCTTGTGATGTTTGCCCTTCAAATGGCCTTTTCATGCTGTACAGCAGGTGCTTCTGTACATTGAGCATTGATATTCATGAAGGCCTGCTGATTCACTGTGTTTCTGTGGCTGATTTTAGTGCCTATGTGTGTGAGGGACACACCAGCTGTTGCAGATATCTCTGTTTACATTGCGGCTTGTTGAGCAGGCTGAGAATAAACCTTGTATTTATCTCCTGTTGCCGTGTAATTAGATGTTTTTCTTTGTTCTCTGTGGTCACAGGAAATAATTACAAATAGGAACTATTGTGACTTAAGAAAATAAAAGCCTTAAGCAACCTATAGCTTCCCCTGATTAAAACATTTTTTTCAATAGACTGATAAATTAATCAGTTCATTGATTTAAGATTATAAAATTCTGTTATTTAATTGTCAAAAACAGCAATTAAGTAATTGAAATTAAATAATTACATATTTCGTTTTTCAATAAAACAAAGTATGTAATTTTATTAGATAGATGATGGATAGGTCAACATATTGAATAGTACTTTCATAAAACAAAAATACAATTCTAGTCTTTACCACAAATAGGAACAACCCAGAGACCAACCTTCACGCCTGCCACTAACTCATGTTTACATGAGCAAAATTCCTTCATCACATTGAAATGTATAAGGATTAATAATCCAAATTTAGGGTTAGGGTTTATATGGACACAAATGAATTAATCCGATAATAACTAAGGATTTTGTGTGTATAATCCTGCTGGAGTCATTGCTTTGTAGAACCACTTTTTACCATATTTAGATCTTCAAATGGTTGGTATATGTCTCTGTCAGCTAGTAACTCCTAGTGAAAACAGCTCAAGTTTAGTCAGATTTGGATGGAGAGCTTGTATAAACATCAATGTTCCAGTAGCACAACAAGACATGATGATGCAAGACATTTTCAGGGAGGATTATGAAGCTTTTTCACCATGTCTGTGTGCTTTGTGAAGCCCCAGCACCAATTCAATATCAGCTGACTTGTAGAAGTCAGGTGATTGTGTTCGATCACAAACTCTGTTTTCACCTTAAACCTGGGGGATATTAGTAATCCCCCAGGTTTAAGGTGCTTCTGACGCCCATCAGAAGAACATTATGTTGCGTCATAAACACACAAAGACAGATCACTGGACTTCAGCTAAATAGATTTTTTGCAGTAGAAGTTACAGGAACAGCCCGAACAAGGTGTGTCTCTAAGGGTTTATGACTGAACTACTATCCTGCTAATTCTTGATGAAGTCTTCCTTTTTCCCCACCTGTTTCAAATGAATGAGTCATTATCTTACCTTGGCCTGAACACCTGCTACTAAGAGCTACTCCAGGTAGGTTGCAGTTCTGGAGTATGACGGAACTGGAGGATTATAGCTTTCTGGTCGCTTCAGGTTTGATCTTTTGCACATCTTTGCTGTCTTTTGTTCTCAACACATTTCAGGCAATCCTGTTGACTATTTACAACAAAACGTTTGATGGTTCTCTGATCATGTCCTAATATCTTAGTGATAGCAACAGTCGTGCACCATCTTAAAAACTTGTGGTCATTCTTTATTTTTCAAAGTCAGTTAAATCTCTGTTTTTGGCCCAGTTAACTTAAAGAAAAATAATCTGGTTAATAACTATGCACACCTTGAAATAGGACATACACCTCCTTAGGCGACATCCTCCCTCATTACACAGAAACACAACAGCTGCTACTCTTAAACCCATTAAGCATTCAAGTTTATCCAGCTTGGAGTTAAAAATTATACCTAAAAATGATGTGCTCAAAAAACTTCTTTGTGTAGTAATAACAGTGTATGTCTATGTGGTTGGGTACTAATACTCTGTATCATTATCAGTTTGCCTTTGCAGTAATCCGTATGGAGCAGGTGCTCTGACTGGGGTTGTGTGTTCTTCAGTTTTCGTCTGAAGGGAACTCCCCAGAGTGTTCTCTTCAGGTGTGTGTTTCTGGAATAAATGGGACTGCTTGAAGTTTGCAGTTCAGTGGGGTTTGTTTTGGTCAAGATGCTAGGTCTCCATCGGGATGTCCAGGGTCAGATTTCATACCTTAAAATAAACAGTTCTTATTTTCTCTCGCTTTTTTAATATTTCAGTTTTCAAAAACAGTCTAAACAGAAGATACCACATTAAACACAAAGCAATCTTGGTGGTGGTGATATATTAACTAGATAAAATATTTTCATCTGATGTAAATTGTCATCGATTCATACAAAGTTTCTTAGGACTAGTATGGTCACACGTTATGGTCACATAGTTGGTTAAGTGCGTGTCTTTTATCATTTTCTTCAGACCAGCAGTTTGCCATTTATAGCGTCTTGTGAAAAGGTCACTTCTCCCAATGTCTCTGCTGACATTTAGTCCTGATGCGCTCTATCTTTAAATTCATCATGTTATCCTCCTTTGTCACCAACATGAACTCATTGGAGTGATAGCTTCATCCACCCTAGAGACAGAGGCTGAAGCAGAACTTTAGAACATAATTCTAACTCAAATGTTTCTCAAAGCAGTCCAGTCAAAACAAGTCGTACTCAAATCTCCACTAATATCTAGCTGAATGTCCCTTAGCACGTTGCTCTTCAACCACATGCTTTTTGTAGCCTTCAGCATGCTTCTGGTGTGTAGTGCTGCACATTTTTGTGGGTAAGCATTCGAATGTATGGCTCATTCACTATATACCAACAGGCAGGTGCAGGCGGTGCAGGGACAGCACAATTGGTGCACAACCCCTCACGTACAGTTCAATGCATCAGCTATGTACCCAGCTTCTTCTGTTTTTTCTGTTACTGGTGTATAAAAAAATGTAAATAAAATAACACACAACACTTATCCTGATGTGGGGAAATAAAGCCTGGTGGCCCACCAGGCTGATATTACACTGGAGGAAACCCTGTAATTTTTTGGCTGTAACAAGATCTCGTCATACAAGATCATGCGGTATTAAAGAATCATATTAAGTCTCGTTGAAATAAATGCTATCTTCTTCCACTTGGAACTTTAAATGGAACATAGTGAAAGGCAAGAAAACGTGTAAGTACTCCAAGTTGTTTAGTTGCAAAGAGTAAGAGAGTAAGGGTGTGCTAGGCTACACTACACTCACGACTCATTCTATCCAAAAATGTTGTACAGCAGACCAAGCACAGTAAGAGAACTGTCCTAAGGTCTGAAGAGATAAAAACAAATCAGAACATAAAAGGTTTTTTTGTTCAATTTGTGGCAAAATCTGTAAAAATGCAGAATAAAGGCCTTTTTGTAGTATAAATGTAATCTTGAAAGTAATAAAATCTTGTCTCATTCTTGTGAAATCAGCATTGTGTCTCACCTGAGTTCAGGTGCCCATACCCTTCTATTAGTTTTAGATGCATATTTTAGGAGTATTTATAGATTTTAAAGAAAGCATTTTGATAGGATTCATGAACCTTTGGAGCATGGAGTCTGTACAGTCAGACTGCTGAGTTTTACTCCATTCTTCCTTGCAAAATTGTTCAAGCTGTAATAGGTGTTCTCTATCAGATGGATGATTTGTTTGCATCTGCAAAAGATCTACAACCTCGGAAAACCATTTTTGTTCAAAAAGCCACATTTTCCTTTTCATGAATAACTTGCAACAGCAATACAATTGGTAAAACATGTCCTAACATGTTTTTAGATAATTACCAAATTACGGTAAAACAAATCTTTGTGTTGCCCAAATGTGACACAAATATTTTTGTTTCCAAATCTGCAGTAGCTTTTGTAAGTAGTGGCAACAGAAAGGAAGACATAAAAGACGAGGTTTAACATGAGCAATATTATTATATTATTTTATATAGAAACACTAACGTTCAATTCAAAACAAGACATGTTGAAAAATCAATTCTCCAAGTTAACTGATAAATCGGGGCTTTTGAAGTCTTTAAATCTTTGGGATTTTGACTTCAAAAGTGTTGCAGTGAAAGAGATGAAGAGCTTTCATGTTGTCAAAGCTGTTAATAAATGAATTATGTTTACACATAGCTTGCTCTGCGTCCTGTTCTTTTGGTAATGTAGATCAACTGTTGTGTCTAATTATGGTTCATAGGGTGACTTAATTAAAATCATTCGTCAGGCAGACAGCAGTGTCCTCTTCTAACTAGAGGACGCTGCTGTCCGCTGCTGTCTCATCACAGTGGCAGCTGTGATGAGGGTTTTACTGCAAGTCTCTCAGAAAGGCCTTCTCTGTAGGAGTGAGAGGCTCCACTTCACTACTCTGAATAGCTATCCAGCTGCACTTAATTTATGCACGTTTGTCTGTGCTTGTATAAGGCCGGACTATTTGAGTGGCGTCTGCTCTCATCCTCAAGACTTAATAAGGAGCCAACATAACCTTAAATCGCCACTCAAATGTACCAAGCTAAAGACTAGGCTGAATAAAGTATTAAGAATTATCATACTGCATTATAGTTAATCTGATTTTTTTGTTTTTATCTCAACTCTAATAAATAGTTCTACAGTTACGAGTATTATAGTCCCATGTATGGCAAAAAAATTATTTCAGTAATTTTACAGTAAATTTAAGCATTTCATTTTGTACCTTGTTCAAGGTCCATCAGGTAAAACTGACATCCTGACTGTATTTAGAGACAATATCTTCATCACAATGTCAGTGTGTGTAATATTCATATCACAATTATTTGAAGTGCAATAATTGTTGGCTAATCCAGTCAGTCCCTCCAGGATTTTGCTATTTTAATTAAAAAAATTTTTTTTGCGAAGTCATTATTTTGGTAATATTTGCCAGGAATCTTGCATTGTTTTTTCCTCATTAATTTTCTTTCAATACGTTGGGATACAATACGATACAATTACAGGCTTTATCTTGACTTCAGGTAAGGCTGAGGCAGCAGAGTATGTAGTATTTAGTAGAAGTTAGAATTATGGCCACCTGCAGGTGGAAGTTAGCAGTCACTTAAAGCTAACGTTTCTTAACTTTTTTTTTTTCTTTTTTTTTTTTCTGAAAATATGCAATAAATTCACAGTTATGCATTCCAGCGGAAAATGCGGTGATCTGGAGGGATTGTGTATTCCACGTGCTGTGAACTTTAATTTTTCATGCTGATGTAATATTTAGCTAGTTGGGCGTCAAGCAGCAGATCACACCAGACGCTGGCATTAAAATGGTAAAGGTCAGAGTGACGGAAGCACAGATGAGAGTAAAGACATCATCACATATAATTTTCAGTTGTGTTACATTAATTTTTAGTTTATGTACATCATAAACTTTAATAAACAAACTGCAACATGAGTGGAAGACTGTTGGTTTATTATAGCATTAAATTATAAAGTTTGATAAACTTTTTTTTTTGAAATTCCACAGGAAGATATTTTTTGTGGTATTTACAAAACAAAGTGACCAAAGAAATAGTATTTCAAACTCCTTTTCAATCTGAAGTCAGATCCTAAACTTTCCAATTAATACCTGTAAAATACAAGTGCAAAAAATAAAAACAGTTTTGAGAATAAAATTCTGCATCAATAAAATCTGGTCAATTTTATCAGAGACTATGCGCTTTTTTGCTCACTCTGCATTTTACTGTTGTTCGAAAGCTGATGACAGCTGGCACTTTTAAGAGACAAAGCAGCAAGCCTTATCGGACACTATGGGGACGTGCTGTTACCTAGCTTCAATTCAGTTTTATTTCTATAGTGCCAATTCACACAGATGTCACCTCGAGTCATTCAATCACAACTCCTGTTTCTCAAACTACTTGAAGCGCAATTCTTTTTTCAAATTAGTTAAAATTTCTATCAAAGGAAGCCCAGCTCTTTCAAAGTTACACATTTCTACATTGTAATTGAGAACTAAGGCTTTTCATGCCTTCTCTATGTCTGAGCCTCAGTGATACTGCCTGGCTGTTGTTCCTTTGTAATTTGTCACTGTGTTAAATATTTGAGGAATTATCTAGGAAGATGTTATAAAAATTTTTTTTTTTGTCTGTGAATAAAGAGACATTCAGCAGTTTGGAAAGTCAAATGAAAGCTTTTACAAGACTAATCAAACTGTGTAAGAAATGCTGAACATCATGCAGTTGGGTTTATGGACAGGTCACCTGCAGTTTGTTTTCTCTTCCCCCCGGTCAGGTTTGTGTGGCTTGTTACGGTGACATGGTGTCTCCATTTTTCACTCTTATTGTTTTCATCCTTAGTGATATTCCAAACAATGCAATGCGGGAAAGTAAAAGACGCCTTTATGGCCTGGTTGGAGTTTGACGAAGTGATTTCTGCATCTAAATACAGCTTTTATTTTAACCACATAAATGTTCAGTTTTTGTTATAAATCGCTTTTTTTCTACTCAAAGTATCCTTGCCATTGCGTTTCCCAGTTCAGCTGCCATTTCTGTCTCATTTTGTTCCTAACTCTCTATGTTCTTATGTAATTTCACATCTGAGCAGCAGGGCTCTCTGGGAAACATCATACACAACATGAAAATGATATTCTGCATGAAACATTTCCTGTGTCGGAATTACAAATGAACTTGAATCTTGAGCCTTTTTGATGTTTCTCTGTAGACATAACCTACTTCTTTTTTTTTTCAAAGGTTCTACAGCATTTGATCTTACATACATGTTTTCTAAAGCAGGTCTCTGTAGGCTGGAAGAGACTGTTTTATTAGGAAGAGCTAACTCTTGTACTGTCTTGTTTTTTGTGTTCTCTCTGTAGTAAGCATGTTTCTCAACACCTTGACTCCCAAGTTCTATGTGGCTCTGACAGGCACGTCGTCCCTCATATCTGGACTCATATTGGTAAGCTGTGTTTGTCTTTAGATTTTACTTATCTGGACTAAAATAGGCATTGATGAGGACTTTCATATGAGATATTTGAACTTATTAACAATTCAGACATGTAGGGATGCACCTAAAATATAGGACATTATGGTTGATAATATTTACTGATATTGTATGTTATACACATAAATCAACACTTTGGAAAAATCGCCGCAATCCTGCGCTGCATCACTGTGACTAGCTCTGATTCCTTTACAAATGTGTGCAAAACTTTGTCAATATTTAGTGTATGTTGAAAAAACACAACTTTGCTATTGCAGTGTTTCCACTTAATTAGAAACACAATTAAAATCATACAAATAAGTTTGTTCATGTGATAAATCATTAAACATGCTGCGGCATTATTCTCCAACTACTTCCTGTCGTCGTCTTTGTGGTTTGTGCCAGTGCCAGGGTCCAGTTGTTGATTATGTGACATGTGCGTGATGTGAAAAAAGTGTTTCCATGTCAGTTTTACAAAATAAATAAATTTTAATACATCGATAAAGTTCCAAATCATTTTATCAAAATATGAGTTTTGATAAAACGATTTGGAGTGTTTCCATTAAGCAAATTTATTTTCAAATTTGCAAATTATGCAGTTATATGGTAAATAGAAAAGCAGGTAGTGTGACCAAACAAATGATTAGACCAGGGGTCACCAACCCGGTGCCCGCAGGCACCCAGTCGCTCGCAGGGACCTTTTCAGTCGCCCGCGGAGCTACTCCTAAAAATAGCCATTATTATTAGGGAGCACTACCAAAAAATAATTTAATTAAATGTTTTTTCATTGAAGTCATAACGTTTGACGTTTATATTTAGAGTACAAACGAGGGAAATGACAAAAACGTTTAAAATAAATTGCTTTCTGCATAAAATTTTTTCCTGCTGTTAAAGTTCAGAACTGCGCGCAGGCGCATGCAGGAAACTATCAGAGCGCAGCAGCGCCTGCAGCTGCACTCTGCTGTCAAGAAAATCCGAGATCATCCCACTTCCGCATGCTGGAGATTTTAGTTAACAGTAACAATGAATAAAGTTAACTTTAAAATAAGTCACACAAATCACATCTAGACCCAACAGTAGACCCAGACTGCAATAAAATAAACCTGGTTGTGTGTGTTGTTTTTGTCTCCTGCAAACTTTGCTTTAATTCTACTTATTTTTTCTATCTAATCATAAGAAATAAGTAGAATTAAAGCCAAAGGACGAAACTGCACACTAACTCAGGACTATGGCTGCAGTCTCATTCAACCCAGAATCTAAATGTGTTTAATGTGACTTATTACAAGACCAACTTTGCCATTGTTACTGATGTGGAAATCTCCAGCATCAGAAGATGGATGATCTCAGACCTGCTGACGGCTGGGGCATGCGGCTGCGAGCACTGCTGCCGCGTTCCTGCATGCACTGCGCCCCACCGGTCTCAGCAGGAAAAAGAACACAGCCTGAAAAGCTGGCCTGCGTTTTGTCATTTCCCTGGACCACCTTTCCCAAACAAACGTCCAAGCAGTCTGACTTTCAATGAAAAACATTTGAAACCAAGTATTTTTGATAGTGCTCTAATAACTGTGTATTTTACAGGAGTATCCACGAGGCATGTAGGCTCCCTGCAGCATTTGACTGCCTGCAGGCTTTTGGTGACCCTGTCTAATCATTTGTTTGATACACCTGCTTTCTATTTACCCTTCACTGGCTTTGCATAATTTACGGGGCCCAATCATTTGCCAATGAAACACTCAAATAAACACATCAGGCTTTCATGTTGATAAAATAATTTGAACTACTCGTTGTGATAAAAATTTATTTATTTTGTGGCGACTGTGTGCCACCACATCGCGCCCGCTCTCACATCAACTGGTTTGGCCTCTGTGGCTACAAACGACATTGAAATGATTGAGCCTCGGCATACATATTTATGGGGTATCATGGTACAAGCTTATTTGTATGACTGGTGGCTCTGAATGAACACTACAGCCTGTAAAGTTATGTTTTTAGCATACATAAGTATTGACGAAGTTTTGCACGACAATACGTGACTACGGCGCAGTTAATTTTTAAGTCTTGATTTGCTATTGGCCATGGCACATGACTATCGACAAATATTATCAGCCATAATATCTATATTTAGGTGCATCTCTGAGGCCGTGTCCATCATGCTATTTTAATTCCGGATAGTAAAACGAAGCACGCACCAATATGAGCTCGAATATGAGGGCGACGTGCTGTCAGGCGCCGCAGAACACGAGGGCTCAGGCGTTGGCATGCCCGGAAGGCACAAGCTGGACGACCTATGCTCTGTGGCTCCGGCCTACGAAGACCTGGCTGTAAATAGCAGATCAAATAACCAGTGAGTTGCACGAAAAAAAAGAAGAGGTTATATCTTACGAAGCGAACTCAATTCAAGGGTTCGATTTAGCGAATTCCGACACCATTTTCATGTTGTGTGATGTTTCTGAAACACCTTTCAGTATTGGTACAAGTATAGAGGACCCAGGGCAAATGAGGACGAAATGGCGGCTGAACACAGGAAGCGCGGCAGGGCCGCGGTAGAAAAAAGCGTTGAAGCCAGACATTATGATTAAAATAAAGCTGTGTTGGTGAAATACCGTCAAGCCAAGAAAGTCTTTACTCCGCGTACTGGAATATCGCAGATGGCGGCAAATTGAAAATTAATTCACCATGTCTGTGGCACAAGCGCCACAAGCGACGTGAAAACGAGCTGCAGGTGTTTGTCACAAACAGCTGCATGATGTTCGGCATTCCGCAGTTTGGTGGTCTTAACAAAAACTTTCGTTTCCAAGCTTTGCGGGCTGTTCTGGGCAAAAAAGGCCACATAACAGCTAGGCAATTCACTCAAATACGCAGTGAACAGAGCCTAGGGAATTCAGGCGCATCACTAGAGACAGTATCAGAGAAGGCATGGCGCAGTTCTCAGCCCACAATGTGAAATGTAACGAAGGCTGGGCTCGCTGATAGGGCACAGCTTTGGTGAAAAGTGGCTTCAGCGGGTTGTGGCCAACCGGTGGCCTCTGTGTGGTGGCATAAATGAACTGGTGAAAGCTGGCGTCACCGCCGATGCGATAGGCTTTGCTGCTGGCTCTCTGCCGGCTATCTCGGCTGGCGCGGCGTGCAGAGTGGTAAGCGCATGTCTGATAAACAACCGGGTATTGATGCGAAGGCACCGACTATAAACTGTTTTTATTTTACGCCTTACAGGCGATGTGGAAGGTTTCGGGTGAAGAAAGGAGTTTGGCTCACTATTTCTTTTGGTCACTTATTTGTGAAACTGCAAAAAAATATGTTCACCAATGAATTTCGAAAAAAGTTTATCAAGCACATAATTGTGCTACGTAAACCAACGATTCCACTCATGTTGCAATTTGTTTGACAAAGTTTACATGACCGCTTTTAAAGGTAATGTATTTGTGAAAGTACATAGTGATGATGTCTTTGCATCTGTGCTTTCTCATCTGCAGCTATGGCGTGGTGGCTGTTCTGCCCAGCGGCACCTGGCAGCTATTACATCGGCATGAATGCACGGCTGCGTGGTATTCCCTCAGATCACCGCGACTCGCTGGAATATAACTGTGAATTTGTGCGCTTTCAGAAAAAAAAGATAAAGTTAGCGTTAAGTGACCTCCAGAAGTCCAGATAAAACCTGCTGGTGTATCAAACGTATATCAGCATTGAAAGAAAATTGTGAGCATGCAAATTCTAACGCCAAAACTGCTGGACTTAGCAATTTTTAGTAAGAAGCAGCAAAAATCTCTGGGCTGGATTGGCCAACAGTATTGCACTTCAAATATTGTGATGGTATTACACACTGACGGTAATGGGCTGGTATTGTCTCTAAATACAGTCGGGAATAAATTTTGATGAGACTGAGGCTATACGTACTGAGAATATTTTTTGCCATGCATGAAGTTTATAACAACGACATTTATAGAACTATTTATTAGGTTGAACAAAAAACAAAAATCGAATTAACTATAATGCGTATGGCCAATTCTTAATACTGGTCACAACTGATACGACGGTGGCGATTTAAGATTATCGGTAACCATAATAAATGTGGGATGAAGCATCGACGCCTAACGCAGATAACGTGCATGGAAATAAGTGCGGCTGAATAGCCAACCAGATCGGTGAGAAGTGGAGCACACAGAGAAGACACTCTGAAAGAAGACTTACATTAAAACCCTCGACTTTGCCGCTGTGATGGTTGGCTGTGGGTGGCCAGCGATCTACAGTTAGAAAGGTTTACTATGTTTAGTAAATGCTATGAACATGGTGGGCACAGCAGGACTATTCTCATTACAAAGAGGCTGGGGCATGAAGCAACTATGTTTTGTCAGCATAGTCGCGATGGCGGCGGTAGCATGAAAGCTCTTCATCTGCACTGCGGCTTACTGATCAAGATCTAGGCCCAAAGACTCAAAAGCGCAGCGGAGAATTGTTACCAACATCTTTGTTTTGAGTGGCGTTGAAAGTACTGCCTATAAAATATTGCTCAATAATATTATTTGCATCATTAACCTGGGTCTTTTATGTCTTCCTTTCTGTTGCCACTGCTAGGTGAAACAAAATGACCCCGTGTCACATTGGTACGGCACAGATTTGTTTTACGCTGGTGCCCCAATGAAATTATCTAAAGAACATGTTGGGACATGTTTTACAATTGTATTGCTGATACGCAATTATTAAATGAGAAGAATGTGACTTTGGTACAAAAATATTTTCGGGTGCCTAGATCTTTGCGAATGCAAGTAAATCATCCATCGACAGGCCCAGCAATTATTTACGAGGCGTGGTAAAACTCGGCGATCTGACATTTTCCAAGCAACCAAGAATCTATCAAGCGCTTTCTTCCCAAAATCATAAATACTCACAAATAACCGTCTAAACTAATGAAACATGTTTACCTGAACTCAGGTGTGTGCTGTTTCTAGAAGTGAACGGGCCTGACCCACTATGCGTTTTACCGGACACCTTACAGAGTGAACAAAAGGAAACGCTATCGATTACAGTTCGTTTTTATACTTCTTCGTTGCTGGGATTGAGACTGCTGCGACAACTGATCTGCTGTACAACTGTTTTGAACCAGAGCCTGGTCATTGACAATAACAGCCTAGCACTGCCTACTCTCTTTGCAGCTTTAAGCTTTTAATTTACCTGCGGAACTTTTCTGCTACTTGCTGTTCCATTTAAAGTTCCAAGTGAAGAAAAGACGCAGGCATTTATTTCAGCGGGCTGTATGAACCTTTTAGCCGCGTGATCTTATGGCGGATGCTGATTACGGCAAAAGCGAACAACCTTTCGGTACACCAATTTCTTCCCCATCTAGACGTGTTATTTGTTACATTTTATACACCAGCTGTAAACGAAAGCTGGTATAGCTGACCGTGAAGGAGTTGTGCGCAACGTCCCCTACCCTGACCATATGGTGAGTGAGCCATACGTTCGGTGCTTACCCACAAAATGTGCGGCACCCACACCAGAAGCATGCTGAAAACGCGTGAACCGAAGAAGCAGCGTGCAGGAACATTCAACTGAATCATTAGTTAATTTGATGCGAACTGTTGACTGGTATACTGAAGAGAAAACGACCCGGTTAAATTATGTTCTAAAGGATATAACTCGCCCTCTATGCCCAGACGGATGAGTATCGCTTCAATGGTTCATGTTGACCCGACAGGAAAGGACTGGCGCGACGAGGCCCAAGATGAAGCGCATCGGGGTGTCGGCTGAAGACGACGGAAGCCGTTGCTCTGGGCGCTATAAATGACAGGCTAGCATTCTGAAGAAAATGTTAAGACAACTGCTATGTGTTTATACTAGTCTAAGCTTTGGCCATGAATCGATGACAATTTACATCGGGCTCAAAATCTTTCCCATCAGTTAACTCACCACCCTAGATGCTTTTGTGTTTAATGTTTGTCTTCTGTTTGAACTGTTGCAGACAGAAGCGTCAAAAAGCGGCATGAGGCTGTTTGTACAGGTAATCTGACCTGGATGACCTGCAAATCTTGACCGCGCTGAGCTGCAGGCTCAAGCAGTCCCGTGAAACGCGAAGAAGACACTCTGGGGAGTTCCCTCGAGCAGCCCAAGGCACACGGCCAGTCAGCACCTGCTCCAGCCTGGTTACTACGAGGTAAACTTGACCGCAACCACATGGTACGCTCTTTGCTGTTGATGCAAAAGAAGTTTTAACATCATTACAGATATTTAACTCAAGCTGGATAAACGAATGCGTGAAGAGGCGGCAGCTCCGGTATGTTTCGTGCTAATGAGGAGGACGAAGACGTGTCCAGGTGATCGCTCAATTATTAACCAGGTATTTTCTTTTAAATTAACAATTAAAAGCCAGAGGATTGGCTGACTTTTGAAAAGGCAGGGTATTACGCAGATGAGTGCCGCGGACTGTTGCTATCACTAGATCCTTTTAAGCGTAATCGGCAGGCCCCGCTGAGTATTCGGTCGAGGCTGAGACATTTGGAATGTGCGAAGATCCAGGCCTGGCGGCTGCGTCTCCGGTTCGTCATGCCAGGCACGGCGGCAGGCGAACCCAGGTAGATAACCGACTCGTGCATTGGCTGAGTGAGAAAGAGACTTCATCCGGGAATGGCAGGATGGTTCGGTCATAGGCATAGAGTTACACCTTGGTGGGCTTGATTCCTAATAACTTCTACTGCAAATCCTGACTGTATATTTTGTGTGTTTATGACGCAACATAACCGATGGTCAAAGCTCTGCCAAACCTGGGGGTTGCTAATATCCCCAGGATTTAGGTGAAAACGAAGTTTGTGAGCCGGCCCACCTGACTGCACAGAAGTCGCTTGTGTGCTGAGGCTTCACAAGACATGGTGAAAAGCTACGCCAATCGCTCCTGAAAATGTCTTGCATCATCATGTCTTCGTTGTGCTACTGGAAAACACGATGATGTTTATACAAGCTCTCCATCAAACTACGGCAAGCGAGCTGTTACAGCGACAGGCATACCAACCATTCATGCTGGCAAAAAGTGATTACCACAAAGCAGCGACTCCAGCTTTACTACGCACAAAAATCACTGGTCAGCTATCGGTTAATTCATTTGTCCAATCATACCAAACCCTGGCGGTAATCGCCCATACATTCAATGTGATGAAAATTTTAACATGTAAGCATGAGTTAGTAACGGCGGAAGAAAGTTGATCTGGTGATTCCCTATTGTGGTAGGCTAAATTGTATTTTTGTTTATGGTACTATTCAATATGTTGACTACTATCCATCATCTCATGTCATACTTTGTTTTTAGCCGAAAAGCGAATATGTATTATTTACCAATTATAATGCTGTTTTTGACAGATAAGCATAATCTTAAATCAATGAACAATTATTTATCGGTCTGTAAAGCCGAGGCCTGGAACCTTGGGCTTTATTTCTTGGAGTGCAATGGTTCTGACTGCTGACCACCTGACGACCCTGGCGTACAAGCGCATCTATTACACGACGGCGCGAGAAGACAATACAGGTTATTCTCGGCCTTCCAGCATCCGAGATATCTGCAACGCTGGTGACGTCCTCACGCACGCCAGGCACAAAAATCGGCCACCAACCCACGGTGTCAGCAGACTTCATGGGTATCAGTAACTCAATATACAGAGCACCTGCTGCCCACAGCAGCACCATTGGCTTGAAGCATCACAGGCTATCACCTTACTTCGATTGATGGCTACGGGTGAAATTCAGTACATGTTTATGGAAGAATAAGACGGCACAGCTGTATCCCGAAAGGACATGTTTGCGAGCCATCTGATGCCATGTGTGTGTGTGTGTGAGGTGCCCGGTGAATGAGCAGAGTATGGCAGTGGTGCAAACAGTGCAGAGTGGTCGTGACACCTCCTGTGAAGTAACATGACAACTAGAAACTGACTCCAGAGGACAGCTCTTTCATTCGCGTCTAGAAAGATTCTCTTGCAACCATTAAATGATGCACCACCAAGTCTACGGAAATCAAGATGCTTCGCCACCCTAACCTGGCTGCGCCACACCAATAAGAAAAATACACATCTGCCTACTACCGTCTTCAGTAGAAGACGGCTTTTAGTTGATCTGAAGCTGACTGTGGAGCCGATGTGAACGCGAAGCTCAAAAATCTCGGTAAGGAAAGACATCGACCATGAAAACTGAAATTCAACTAAATATCACTGAATTTAAAAAGGTGGTAAAAAATAATCCGGCATTATCGGCGCTGTGGTAAACTCTTGAACCCATATTCCCATAAAGTAAGCGGCAAAATAGGAACTTCGTGTTGCTGAAAGTAAGAAAAAAGACAAATGACCGTGTAAGAGCAATTCTCATGGTGCGGGTTTCGTAGATAACGCGTATTCCATGACCGCGATGTGTTTTGGAATCACTGGCCCGATGAGAAACAATGTGTCAAACTATCCATTCACTAATGATTTCAAGCATCAGCTTGCATGTTTACCATACGGACCAGTCGGAAGGTGACGAACTACCGCTCATGCAGTGAACCCAGAGGAATCGAAGCAACAACAAAAAACAGAAAGATATTGCAGTGTCTGTTCAGTTGACTGTGTTAGAAGCGGTGCTGGGTACGAAACTGACAAATCTACATTTATCTTTGTTAATTCAGAATATATGTTGCAGCACCCAAGAAAGATAACATGTTCAAATTAATCCAAGAATCAAAGTATTAATAACTTTGTTAGCAAATAAAGGAAACTAGCATTTGAAGTGACGGCAGACTCATGCTGATAAAAACGAAGCACCATTATCGAACCCTTGATCAGAAGATGTTGAAAAGCTCGCAAAAATCCAAAAACCTCCAGCATCAAGTTTTGGCGGTTAATATTCTAATCGAAGGACAAACGAAGGTCGGCGGTTGAAACCCGATCGCCTCGACATTCTTACGGGTTTACGGCAACGGTTTTGGCTGATTGCCGTCGAAAAGCGTCAAATGGCCAAACATGCTGGCTGTTGACTCAGAGTTCCCATTGTAACGACACTACGGCACAAGAAGCACTGTATTAGCCACCGGTCCTCAAAGAAGGTAACGAGACGGCGCCTATGATAGGCAGGCAGGCTGCCAGGCTCGGCTCAGGGGACGGCAAATGCGGAGAAGAGGCTTTGGACGCGAGGCACGACCCGACTCGGCCTCAGCAGAAGAAGAATGAGTATACCGGTCTGCTATTACCACTGGCAAATAAATGTGTTATATAGTATGTAATGATGAACGTGGAAACAAGTTATTGACTTAAGCGCTGATGTTTGGTGAAGATCAATAGAACACGAAGCATCAGATATTTGTTTTAATTTGATATTAAGATGCAAGTAATATTATTCATAAGCTTTCAGAACTAACACTGTTGGACGGCTGCTGCTTGCTGTTTGGCATTAAGGCCACATTTTAGGCCCAGATGGATTGGCGATCGTTTCACTGATGAGCTAACTGTTTTGGCACAAGACAAACAGGGCCAGGAGATACACCTGACCTTCTTTGTTTGACATAGATGGTCAAAACAACTTAAGCCCACTACAGCGAACTAAATCTGCAAATGACAAATGAGCGGCATGTGTCATGTTCCAACACATGCGTGACATTAGGTGAAGACCTACACTGAGCTGTGGCTGATAAAGTGAAAGCAAAGAGAAAAGATGGTCTCTGCTTCAATTTGTTTACATTCAATAAAATGATTTGATACCAAAGCTAAAAATACTTGCATATTAGTCTTTGAACTGCTGAAGTGAACACGGTAAAATAAATGCATACACCTGGCTTCAAGGTTTTGGCGTGGGTTGTGAATGCGGTTTGGTTCACAATCTGAAGGCAGAAGAGCATTCATAAAATCGGCACGCCAGCTTAGCAGAAGATCTCGGACCTTAAGCTATCAGCTGAGTATCTTGCATATAAACCGAGGCTGTGTCTGATACAGTATTGACTGGATGGCAGAAACGATTGCCCTCTTAAAAACCTTGACCCCTGTAAAAACCATAAATACGATGCAATCAAGCACCGTGGTCAGTGAGGCTACTGGAAAGGCGATAGCTATCGAAGAGCAGGCTGAGCTATCCCATTTACCCTTTTGTCCAGAACCTACAGATGAACGGATACATTTTACGAGGTAATTGACTAAGAACAGCTCTTTGGGCCTCTCATGTGGCTGTCTCAGTTGTGGAAGTGGGTAACAAGTAACCTCTTCTGTTTCTTCCAGCAGAAAGATTTCAGACAAAAGAACAGCTCTACTGGTACTGAGGAGTTCATTATTTTCAAGCTGTGAGAAGTGTCACTCAGCATGTTGAATGTCACCTTGGCATGGGGAGAAGAGCGGGTATATCAGCATTACTGATGAAATGTGGTGTGACTGAACTCTGCCAGAAAAATAGGCCATTTGCTGTCTCCTGAAATATCAACCATCACTACATCAAGTCACTACAAATCACCAGGCCAGGCAATTAAGTTTAAACCGGGAATCAGGCAGACTAGAAAATTATCAGGCAACCTGTTGATCACTCAATCTGTGTCATATTTGCTCGCTGATTACTACCAAACAAACATCCAAGGCAGGCGTGAGACAGCCTGTGTCTACTTTCACAAATACTGTGACGCAGTAATTTCTGCAAGTGCTCACCTATTTTTGGGTGGAGGCTGCCCGTTTTGATATCCCTCTTGACTCTACATGCGCAGATCGCTCTGCGGGCATGGGCCTTCTTTGAACGCTCTTTGAAAGGTTTAAATACCGACATTGCTAAATAGCAGATGTGAACATATAATGATGAAATATACGTACCTCCTATCTTATCTTTTCTTTTTATCTCTATGGTTGCACTGCTGACTTTATATTGTTGACCCGATAAACAAACATTAACAAATGCTATCTACAAAAAAAACAAAAAAACAGCAACACTATTTAAACAAACTACTGATAGGAACCGAACCAGTTTTATTATTCCATTTGGTATGATGCTGAATATTGTTTTTATTGCAACTTTGTTAAACCTCAGATGTCTATGGCGCTCGGTGGACTCGCAAACACTCTGCCAAAAATCTGGCTATGTCGATATGCGAAACCAGGCATTTGCACAGCTGAGCATTTGATGATAAGATAGAGATCAGGAACAACCTCAGGGATAGCATGGTGTGTGAACCCTAAAACTAAAGTATTTAAAAGTATTGTTTAAGATCAGCTTATTATCATGTGCAAACCATTTATTGTTGTAAAAAACAATCCAGTACCATATCTGTCACTAACACGGGCGGTGTTAAGGTGACTGGTTGGCAACAGTACGTGTGACAACAGGATACGAGGCTACTCTATTGCAAGAGATGGAGATACTCGTGCTTTGGTGGAAGAATCGCCACCGCTGTTAACCGTAAACCAAATGGATTTTTTGAGATTAAAAGTTGCTCTCGCTGACCAGAGGTAGATATTGCCACATCAGGAGGCTTCAATAGGGCACAGGCCACTCAGCTCACCCATTTCAAAAATAAGGTGTCATCTATAAGCTACGGGGTTAATTTATGTCGGCCGGACTGTCTCGGGAGCCTCACCCGCAACCCACCTTGGAGTGCTTGTCTATTGTGTGAACTCATCGCTTCTGGTGGCGTCTTCAGCCGCTGTAGTCATGGTGTCGACTTTCGGCCGTGGTAGAGTTTGCGATATCAGCCGCTGATTATTTACTGATTATTTACATCAATAACAGGCTATCTCAATGTTGTCTGCAGCCTCAGCCTCCTGTTGTCTGGACATTCACTGAGAGCATTATCTGTTGAGAGGCTTTGCTCTCTGATGTTGTGGATCTTGGTGTTCGTCTGGACCAGTGGTGCAGCTCGCCTGCAACTCGCTCGCAGACTGTTCATTTTGTCCAGTGCTGAACTGGAACCTCCGTACCTGGTGTCAACTTTACGAATGTATATCACGTGGCTGCTCAGCTTTGAAGTCGGCCAGGCCATCTGTGCTGGCAGGCGCTGGCTGTTGCTCGCCGGATTTTGTTCTTGTGAGCTGGATTGGTATTTAGCTATTGGCTCACTGCGTGACCTGTCGGGGACACCCACCCCATTGACCTGCCTAGTACTATTAACTGGCCATCTGTGCTGTGATGCCTCGGTCATCCCAGTATCTGGTAACAGATCCCTGACCTGACCCGTGAATCGGCTGGTTAAACTACGGCGTGGCAGTGTCATCCATGAAAGGTCGGCCCCATTTGAGTCGTGGCCGGTCTTGTTGATATTTGGCTGGGGGTTCGAGCCTATCTTGGCTGACGCGGGGACAAGCATTCGCGGTGCCATGCCACGTTGGTTGCTGTGCGGTGGTTCCATTCAAGTGATTTTCACGACACTCATCGGTTGCGTTGCTCGAAGTCTGTTGGTAATTATAAATCTCTAGCGTTCAGTGATCGGCGACGTGAAAATCATGAGCTTTCTTCGTAATCGGTGGCAATGCACCGTATTAGAGGAGTTTCGCTATATCTACGGCGAGTTGTGTTCTATTCACGCGATATGCTGCATGCTTTCGTAATGTTTATCGTAATGTTTGCTATGCCCGGCGCGATGCTGACATGGCTTCCGAGTGATGGAGCGTACGTGACCGTGGTGGACCCCGCGGTCGCTACTGGTGGACCGCTGATAACCATTCGGGGTGAGTCCGGCGGCGACGGTGCTGGCGCCGATTTTCATGGAAGAACGGTGGTTTAACAGCCGGCAGGCATGGTCAGCACGAACTGTCATACCTGAGACAACAGCGGACATGCGCAGTGATGGTACCGAGCTTTGCTACGAGGAGGCAGAAATCGGCTTCTTGTCGATATGACGTGAGATCATCCCGCACCGTATGGTCGGTCTCCGACTTAACGGTGGTGCTCTGTTGTGTGCCGCTGGTTAGTAATGAAAACGATTAATAAAACTTGTTTGGCCGGTTCGAGTGTTTGGTCTGCGCTAACGCTTTGTCTTTCATTGCGCCTTGTGGTGGCGTTGGCTCGCTTCCGCACCGACGCAGCGATTTTGGCCTTCAACGATAACCATGTTGAGTGCTCATGGTACTCTTATAACGTGCGGATGATGCTGGTATGAATCGCTCATTGATTTCTGTTATATTGATTGTGAGATCGTTCTGTGCCATTCGGTAATGGTCTTTCAGCTTGTATAA